>MJUU01038509.1:10187-28536 GCA_002080025.1 Modiolus philippinarum | reverse complement strand
AAAACCTAAATTGATCAAATGACGAAATTTTCACTAGACCTACTAGCTTTCTCAACGTCTCTCGATAAGTGGTCGTAAAAAATTATTTACATACATCGAACGTCAAAGATATTTTACCTGGACACAATATTACAATTTTTACACAAAGATATTTTTGTACCAGACTTGTGACAAAACATAACTGAATGATAAATTAATAAAATGGGTAGGGGCGGGAAATTAGCCCCGCTCAACACTATATGTACAAACACCACTTCTTTAATAAATATATAAACAAATACTGTGAAAATGAATACTTAAATAAACGGAATGAAAAACAAATTATTACGATTTCTTGTTAATGCCATCCGGATGTAATGCACATAACTCTCTGATCCAGAAGCTTTCTCTCGATTGTCTCTGTTTATCGCTCCAACCCCGCACATGATCAATGATGGTCACTTTTGATCTTGCAATATATATATTTTACACTGGCAGCAAGATGAAATTATTTATTCACAAAATCGCCCCCACGTCGGGAAATGAAATGGTTGTCCCATGAGTGTTACTTGCAAACACTTTAATAAACTATGTTTTCCGAGTTTTACAGTGGAAAATCATCGATGTATCTTTTCAAGATATTGCCGAAGTTGAAAAAAAAATGAACATCGCTTTCACAGAATGAAGATAAAATAAAATAGATAGATAAATCTTGTCAGAAGATAAAATAAGGTTGACTTCTCAAATGGTCATAATATTTGTATGAATAAACAAAATACTTGAGTAGCATTGAATTTGGGTTGTGCGGAATGTCACCCTTAAAAATGCATCTTTAAAAATATGGAAAAAGAGAGACAGAATTCACTAAATAGGTGCACACATTTGTCGCTGTCTATATCGAAATCTTCTTTAAGCATTCAAGGATCTGTGTAAAAATGCAGGAGTTGATTTTACAAAATTGCTTATCTTTTTTCCCCGCTCGTCAGCCCGACTAGTTTTATTCTGTTTATTAGTTCGCTGTTAGTGCTTTAGTTTGACTGTTATGTTTGGTTTTGGGCAAGATAGTCTTTCATTGGTCAATGCAATCGGTTAACAAAAAAATATTTTCTTTTGTTTGTGTAGCATATTGTTTTAATAGAACTCCGTACCCCGTAAATTAAAAATTAAACAATGATGAATATCTAGTCAGTTTCTGTACTGATTGTTTATTTCCATAGATGATTTTTTTTAATTTACATTGATTATATGTTTATTGACCCTACATTAATGCATTGTCCTGGACGCTTTGCAGTTCCCGGTTTTACCCAGTGAATTTGTGGAATGTACATTAATTGTCTGTGCAAGGGACGCAACTCTATTGTCATTTTCAAGAACGGTAGCTCTTGACGTAAAAAACTAATGTTTTGTAAACCATAAACAAAAAAAAATATATTACCGTTAAGGATGATGTACTAGTTGCCACTAGTAAATTTAATTAGAAAAAAAATCTTAATCAAAATGAACTTGTCCTGCAAATAGGGCAAATCCCTGACCTGGACTGACAATATGTTATGAGGTTCGGCAGTAGATACCAATGTGATTTATTGAATCGGTACTATGTGTACTGCTGTTCTTTCATTTTCTATGTTGCCATATACAACTTTAAGAGAGAGATTGTTATCCAATTTAAATTTTTTACTCGTATACTTGTACCTTGTATATTCTGAGAAATTGTTTTAAGTCCAATGTAAATAACAATAAAAAGGTTCAGTATATATTCCCTCTGTTTTTATCGTTGTTATGATTCATGTGAGGCCTTTGGTGAAAGTGCTGGGAGAAGTTCTTTTTTTATTTGGTATATTATAAGACTTTTAAACTTTAAATAAACAAGCCATTTTAACCAAAATACAGTAAACAAATAAACTCAAGAATCATAAAGCTATAGAATCCACTTTCCTCAGTATTAAAAAACTTTTTTTTAAAAATGTTAATGGCACAACACAATGCAAATGATTCGGAGATGACAAAAGTTGTATATATTTCTTTTGGTCGTTTTTTGTATTAATTAGATAAGTTGCTATATTGCCGCTGTATTCATATTGTTTTTGAACCTGCTCATACCTTGGACAATAGAAAAAGTAGTCAACTTCATCTTCAAATTACTTCTGAATTACACATTTGATATAGTTGTTTGTTTCTGTTGAATTTTTTGTATGGACCTCTTTCTTTTTTTAGAATATGGTTACTTATTCTCATATATCACAGTTAGTTTTTAGTTTACTGTATATTTTTTTTATTATTTTCATTTATTTCATCTTATGTTTCATAATTAAATTTTAACGAAAATTTTTCCTTAGAAAGGCATTTTTTTTCATCTATTCTCTACTTTAGAATGTAGTAAACATTGTTTACAAATGTAAACCAAGAATATTTACCCACTTGATGTAATGATTTTTATACGACCGCAAAAATTTTGCGGTCGTATTATGGTATGGCGCTGGCGTCGGCGTCTGCGTCTGCGTAGGCGTCTGTGGCCAGCATACCTTTGGTTCTAGTGAACGGATTGTTATCAAATTTTAGTATGATGTTTGTTGGCACAAGCTTATGCCCGGGTTTTAATTTCGCGGTCCCTGCCCCACCCGTTTTTGAAAAAGAGGCAAAAAGGGGGTCGAAAAGGGGTTAAATTAGGTATTTTCGTGTCTGTGGACAGCATAACTTTGGTTCTAGTTGGCGGATTGTTTTCAAATTTTAGTATGATGTTTCTTGGAACATTTCTGAGAAACGTTTCTTTCTTTTAGGTTTTGGGCCCACCCATTTCAGAATTAGGGGCCAAAAAGGGTTAAATTGGGTGTTTTCACATATTTGACTGTAGAATCTTTATTATTTATCGGATTTTGATGGGGTTTCTTTCAGTGTACTCCTTAGAAAACGTATTATGGTATGGTGCTGGCGTCGGCGTCGGCGTCTGCGTCTGCGTAGGCGTCTATGGCCAGCATACCTTTGGTTCTAGTGAACGGATTGTTATCAAATTTTAGTATGATGTTTGTTGGCACAAGCTTATGCCCGGGTTTCAATTTCGCGGTCCCTGCCCCACCCGTTTTTTGAAAAAGAGGCAAAAAGGGGTCGAAAAGGGGTTAAATTAGGTATTTTCGTGTCTGTGGACAGCATAACTTTGGTTCTAGTTGACGGATTGTTTTCAAATTTTAGTATGATGTTTCTTGGAACATTTCTGAGAAACGTTTCTTTCTTTTAGTTTTTGGCCCCACCAATTTCAGAATTAGGGGCCAAAAAAAGGTTAAATTGGGTGTTTTCACATATTTGACTGTAGAATCTTTATTATTTATCGGATTTTGATGGGGTTTCTTTCAGTGTACTCCTTAGAAAACGGATTTCTCGTGGCATGTACCGTTCCCGAGATAAATGGGGCCCAAAAGGGGCAATTTTCAAAAATTTCATTTTTTTTATTTTTAGTTCGATTTTGATGGAGTTTTTTGCAGTGGATTCCTAAAGAAAAATAAAATAGTGCTACACCACAAGATTTTTGATAATTTGTTTCCTTTCCAAGCTATGAGGGGCCCTACAGGACCAAAATTGCAAACATACGGATTACCTATTTTTGTTCATCAGATTTCAATGGGATTTTTTTCCTTTAGATTCCTCTCATTGTAAGCTTTCAGTAGTATGTCAACAGATTTGGTGTAGCTCTTTCCGTTTTTCAGCTATGAGGGGTCAAAGGGTCCAGAATTGCAATTTTTAGAAATATGTGAAATCTTATTTTAGATCAGATTTTAATGAGATTTTTTTCTTTGGATTCCTCTCAATGCAAGTTTTCAGTAGTATGTCAACAGATTTGATGTATCTATTACCGCTTCCAGGCTATAAGGGGTCAAAGGGGCCAAAATTGCAATTATTACAAATATGTGAAATCTTTATTTTTTTTCAGATTTAGATGGGATTTTATTCGTTGCGTTCCTCTCATTGTAAGCTATAAGTAGTATTCATTGGATTTGATATAGCTCATATCATTTCCGAGCTATAAGGGGTCAGAGGGGCCAAAATTGCAATTATAAGACATATGCGAAATCCTTATTTTTCATCAGATTTTGATGGGATTTTTTCTTTGAATTATTCTCATTGTAAGCTTTATTTTACTATTTTGGGTCCAGCTTATTACTGTATCAAGCCTTTTTGTGTCCATCTAATTACTGTGTCAAGCTGTTTACTGTGTCCAAATTTGCTCTAAATTACACTTTTTCAAATTTCAGTGGTCGACATGCTGCGGTCGTATCATGCTGCGCTCTGCATAGCCCTTTATTAAAGTATAAATGCATCATCCATAAGTTGGTTACTGGTATTGTGGTATAAACTGGTTAAATATTTCACAGCTTGTATTTATCCAGCGGATATTAAGCTAGTTGTTATGTAGCAGCTACATTTACTGATTGTTTACAAAATTTTAAATTAATCAGTTCTATAAATATTGAATCAATATCAAAATTAAGATTTCCCGCGTTCCTTTCCCTCTGATTTCCAAATGTTTTGATCAACACTGAAGAGACATAAGTTGTGCAGAAACTAAATTCACAGTAACTTCGGTACTTTTTTTTATTTGATGCTTCCAAGGTTTTCCATATACTGCATCCAGAAATGTATATTGAAAGATTGAAAAGTTTATTATGAATTTTAATAGGTATAGTCTCTAAAAGTGCAAGGATTTTGAATAATGAAAATTAAGCTCTGCTGTTTTTTTTTTTTTTTTTTTTTTTTTTTTTTTTGGTTTACTGTATTTACAAGGGTGGTATTTGAGTATAGCAAGACTGCATAAATATTGAAAAAATGTTGGGTAAATAAAAAGTGTATCAGTAAACTTTTGTTGATTTTTTCACAATGAATCGCTGTATTTCTACATTGATTTCCAGTCAGTGAAGAAATGTGCGAAAACATGTAAACGTAAGGTTGAACTTTTACAATAGGTATGGAGTGTATGCAGTTTTCCAAAACAAGAAAGTGCATAAAGGTTTTCAATCTTACTGTTGAATGGATTAACTTGCTGATTATAAACAAGATATTTCATGCATGTATTGGTATATGTAAGTTGATACTTTCATTTCGTATACTTATGAATTGTGATATATATTTTTAGGATTTTGTTCTGAATAAAGAGTCAACGACAAATGTTTGTTTAATCCGCCATGGGTTCTAAAACCTACCTCACACATAGAATTTACCTTGTATTAAGTTCTACAATTTGAAATCGACAATGGTTTACACGTCCAGTAAATTTGAAATACACATGGAAATTACCCATTATTAAATTCTTCTATTTGAAAGCGACAATGGTTTACACGTCCAGTAAATTTCAAATACACATTGAAATTACCTGGCATTAAATTCTACAATTTGAATTCAACAATGGTTTACACGTCCAGTAAATTTCAAATACACATGGAAATTACCTGGTATTAAATTCAACAATGGTTTACACGTCCAGTAAATTTCAAATACACATGGAAATAACATGGTATTAAATTCTTCAATTTGAAAGCGGCAATGGTTTACACATCCAGTAAAATTCGAATAAACTTGGAAATTACCGGTAATTAGATTTATGATATTTGAAATAAATTTTCGTTTACCAATGGAGTTTAATCCATGTAAAAATGAAATTACATGTAATATTTTTTTTTTTTAAATTCAAAGTTAACCATAAATTTACTTTACAAATAAATTTCACATATACAATTTATTCAGCGTTTAATTTGATTAAATGTCTAATTTAAGCATACAATTATTTTAGAAAATGTCTAGTTTATTTTCAACTCTATAAATTTTCGAATTCACCCTTTATTAAATTACTTGCAAATGTGTGAACTTACTGTGATCAGTAAAATGTAATTTAAACTAGTACTAAATTTGACATTTACTAAAACAATAAACCCACATACAATTCTTTCAATTCGGAATTTACAGCAAGTTTAACTATAATTTATCTTAACAGTAAATGGGTGTTTTCGTGCAGCGCTTGGGTGTATCTTGAAAAGTAATGGCAATCTAAAATCCAGTATGGAAGACTTGGCTAAAAAAGCCAAAAAAAGTCATGTTTTCTTTGAAATCCCAAACTATGTCATTGGGAAATCTACTAATATCTGTTTCAAATAATCTATTTGATACCCTTGTAAAACCAATACTTACATTCAATTTAGAAGTTTCCTATATGGAACAATATATAGCACAATATAGAGCCAAAAGTAGAGCAGAAAAAAATAATAAAGATGTTGACAACTTATATTTTATTGATAAATCTTGTACTGAAAAGGTTCATCTAAACTTCTGCAAATATGTTCTAGGAACAAGAAGAAGTTCGTCCAATATAGCCGTAAGGGCAGAATTAGGTCGACTCCCTTTAGAAAAATATATATTCCAACAGACCATAGCATATTTGGCAAGACTTAATTTCAAAGACATAAATCCTCTCCTTAAAGAAACTTTTAATCTGTCAAAATTACTCAAATCCGAAAATATATATTCCTAGTATACATATGCTCAAGACATTTCTCCAGGGAATTTAATAAATGAAATAGAAACTGTTTCAAATGCAGCAGATGTAAGAAAAATAAAACCAAAAATAGAAATTAGTTACTCAGACTATTACAGTTCTATATTCGAAAGAAAATTAAATATGCTTGATGAAAATAACAAACCTTTTCTATACAAAAATTTAAAATTTTCTCTAGACAAGGAACACTATCTAGCTTCTGATAATTTTGAATTTCGAAAACTCAGAACTAAATTTAGAATAAGCGATCATTCTCTAGAAATTGAAAAGAGTCGTTATTATGGAACTCCAAGAGAACAGCGTCTGTGCAAAACATGCAACGCAATTGAAGATGAAAAGCATTTTCTTTTGTTTTGTAATAGAAATAATACTTTAAGACAAATATTGTATAAAAATATTAAAGACGGTGATCCAAATTTCTTTAATTTGACAGACGAACAAAAAATCAAAAACTTAATTTATTAAACCCAGCTTCCTCCCAACAAGTAAAAAATATAGGTTCCTTTTTAAAGCAGTCTATGAAACTGAGGTTAATTAACTTGTTGATATGTTTAAATGTTTGTTATACTTATTGTTTGTCACAAACATTACATATTTCATGACAATAAAGAATTTGAATTATTTAAGATAAATAGCCGTCTTGCATTACATGCAATTAAGATACTGTATATTATATCCAATTTTGGCACTATTTTGTATAGCACTATTTTCGTGCCCCATGGAAATTTTTTAGAACAGCCATGGGTGAGCTTCGGGTGATTTTGCCTGGAAAATGTACTTTTTATGAAAATCTTGCACAAATTATTTATTTTCACCAAATGTCACATAAAATGATTTATTTGTATTTTCAATAAAAAATTTATTCTTCAAATCAACATTAAATTATTTATTTTCATGTTAAGTAGGATTAGAATATTTATTTTCACGGGCACCAAGATTAAGTTATTTATTTACAAAATCGCTCAACACCCCCCCCCCCCCCCCTCCTTTCCCTGAAAATCAAAAAGTGGTCTTCTTAGTTACATTGAACGTTTTTTTTGAAAGCGCATCATATGCGTATTTTTAACTTCTTTGATAAATTTATGTGTGTTCCTTTCTTTGTATTTGGACAGTTGACATTCAAAAGAAGTCGACATTAAAGTAAAAATTTGGCAAATCAATCTTAGTAATAATGTACATAATAACCATTTTTTTACGTAATTACACCATGTTATTCAAGATTTTAAAAGGAATCTGTCCTGTCGAATAATACGTAGACACCTTAAAATATCAAATTCGTAATTATAAATAGAACGGGTCATAGCACGGGCCTCCAAGAGACCACCATATCAACTAGTTTAATACATCGTATATTTACCCGTATATTAATTAAAATCTTACTTCTTGTATCATTTGTATTGATCTGTATACAAATTTCCAAGAAATTTGTCGAACGCATCCTTTCTTATTGTTGGCTGGCATATTGTCGGCTAGCGGTTATTCACTGTATGGTTACCGCGCCGGTAGCCGGGAGTTTGGATTGGTCCAACATGGCGACCTTTACCTGACGATTGTGTTCAACCGATGAGACTATTAATATTTTGTGCGACAAACATCATGTTTTTTTTTTATAAAACCTGTTTATAAAGTGAAGTCACACAAACTAGTAGATCATTGTGGCGTGTTTTGTATTGTCATCGAAGTATTTTTATCAGCCAAGTTGTCCAAAAAAGTGGTATCTGTGATTGAAACTAAAAGAAAATGACATTTTAACGCTATATAACAGAATTTAACCAATCATTTAATAAATTATAGTTCACTTACTTATGTTATGGAAAATGTAAGATTCCTTTAACTTCACTTAATTATAATCCCACTGAATGAACGCGTATGTCTGCTGTCATAATCAAAACGTGTAACGGTTTGGAATTCGTGTATATTACGGTTTGGATGAAATTAAGAATGTTAGTTTTCCGGTTTGGATAAAACAAAACACTTGCTGTGTATGTTTATATAAAAGATATCCCCTCGATAATTTCAGGTTTGTTCAAAATATTGACCGAATGTTTTTTTTACAGTAGAATCCACAGTCCAGCTTGCAGCCATGTTGGGCGTGATGCATACCTTCCAGATACATTTTAAAAGAGACAATGACTTAGTTTTGTAGCAATTGGCCAACTGGACTAAGAGGAAAAAATCTTTGAAAGGTTTTGTATTTCAGTGTTTAACTAAGACTCCCACTTGCGGCTGTCTTGATAAAGATGTGAAACTGTTGGAAAATATTTCTGAAAGACTCTTTGATTATTATGACACTTCGGTTCCTTTGAGTCCAGTGATGTGCGATCAGAAGATCTCTGAAACAACGGCAGTAAAACGCCAGAGGAACAAGATAAAAATCGGTTACATTTGTCAAAGAGTTGAAGAAAATAAAAAAAAACATTTTGAACAAGCATGGCTCTAACTCTCACACTGAGTACCAGTGTAGTTTCTGAATTTGAATTTCAATACGGTAAATGTTATATTTTATCCCACCCCTGCCAACAATTCAGTTCTTTTCATTTGCTATAAAATGTCCTTTCCAATTATTGTACCTCTTTCTCGAAATCACGTGATTCGCTACGTGCCTAGATTCTTTTTATCCTACATCCAACGAGTCCGTCAGTAGAAGCTCAATATTTCACATCAGGCGAGTACTGTTATGTAAAGGGTAAGCTGAAAAAAGGTATCAACGTTCTTGGCGTAATTTAAAGATTGAATTAAAGGTTTTTGGGTGAATTATATGCAAAACAGAAATACAATAATAAGGATAACAGGAAACGCCTACAATGGCTCAAAAACACAGTCGTATAGCAAAATGTACCAGGAAACTGCAGAAGAAAACAAGAGGTTCTCAAGAGCCTGCATCGCTTATCTGGACCTTGACTAACAAAGAACGTGTATATTAAAGGGACAGAAGTTATTAAACTATTATTCCAATATGCCCAGTTGTTTAAAAAGAAAGTGTTTTGAAAAGGTTCAATGGTAAACTATGTTTACTGCTGGCAGCATGTTATCTTGTATAAGGTGTAAAACTGGGAACAATTTTTTTGCAGGTGACTACCTAAAGGCAATTATGGCCAGGTTTTCATCCAATTGGCTCAACAGTTTCAGAGCAGAAGATCTTTTAATGTGTTTGCCAATAGGGTCCATGATAAAACTATACTTCCCACCTGCAGCAATCTGGGACACAGGACGGACCTGAAAAACATCTTTTTTGCAGGGACCACTCAAAAACTATTGTTGCCAATCCATTAGCTCAGCAATTTCAGAGGAGAAGGTCTTTGAATGTTTTTTCCCATAGGTGCCAAGGTTTAACTATGTTTCCGGCTAAAGACCATCTTTGATACAATACAGATCTGAAAACATCTTTCTTGTAGGGGACCACCAAAGGACTATTGTTGTGGTTTGATTCCAATGGGCTCAGCTGATTCAGATGAAAATATCTTTGAATGTGTTTTCCATAGGGTGCATTGTTAAAATTATGTTTCCATTGCAGCCATCTTGGATATAGCAAGGATCTAAAAACACCCTTTTCCCAGGGGACCACCCAAAGACTATTATGGCCAAGTTTGGTTCCATTTGTGTCGGATGTTTCGGATGAGAAGAAGCGTATATTAAAAGTTTAAACCGGACGATGTACGGCAGCAAAGTGATGGTGAAAGATCACCCTGGCTCAGGCCAGTTGAGCGTAAACAAATAAAGGCGAAAGACAAACGTAAAGAACAATAGGAACTCTTGACAGCCATACTTGGTACCGGCACTAGCGAAAGCCAGTGGTGGTAGGGTTAAACCGGTTTATAGTTACCCAAGGCTCTCCTTTCTCCTTTTCCTATAGTATAATAGACGTACGAATAAAACTCAATACATAAAAATATAAAATATATGTTGAGAGGTAGGATAATGTCATATAAATTAGACGGAGTAAGAACGTTTGTATAGCTGTCGTTCAGGAAGAACAACGAAATCAAAATATGAAATAAAACTAAAATCTGAAAATATGTACCAGACTACTAACTCATAAGTGATCATACTTTACTCATAGAAAAGGGGAGGCATTTGAAAATACCTAGAAATGAAAGGCTCTGCCAAAAATGTAAAGTAATAGAAGATGAACAACACTTCATATTACATTGTGTGACCAATAATTGTCTCAGAATGTCATATTTCCAGTTTCAATGTTCGCAAAATTTAAATTTTATGCAATTATCAGATGAAGACAAATTCAAACTTATTTTAAATCCATCATTAATAAATTAGGTTCCTTTTTGAAAAAGTCGTCATTAGAACTGAGGACAGGGGACTCTTAATGTTTATTTACTTGTACATATCCGTATGATTATTGTTTTTTTTCTGTCATTTATTGTTTGTATAATAATTGTTTATCACAAACTATATAGTTTAAAGATAATAAAAATTTGAATTTGAATTTGAATTTGAACTAACTACAATCTTGAAAAGGAAAAGGGGACAAAACATAAATTTGAATACGGATCAGGGATTGCTCGCAGAACATATCAGTGTAGGTATGTAATAAATAATAACACATGTATTGTTTTGGAAAAGCAGATTGACTAATCAATGCGTGGAGGTTTAATGAGTTTTTTTCTCCTGGACTTAACAAATAATTGTAAGAAGTCGTCCTCAAGGACAAGTTAAACAACTAGTGTCTTCCTTTGACATCTAATACAGAATGTTTATTTTTATACTGGGTATGAAAGAAAAGCTTTAATTAGCTTACCAGTGAAGAAAATATCCACAAATAATAGAAAATACCTATGCTAAAATTACAATCCAAGGCCACAATCCACAAGGAAACTGCACAAGAAAAACACAAGTGAAAGACAAAAGTACAAAAGTAAACACGGCGATAGGAACACTTGATGGCCAGACTTGGTACCGACACTACCAAAAGCCAGCGGTTGGGTGTTCCAAATTTTATCCATTTTGATGTATATTTTCACGACTAGTGAAAACACAGCATCTATATTGGTTCTGGGACCATTCCCAGATTGATTGTACGAGTTTGTGACTAGTTTTTGAAAAGATTTGTCTATAAAAGGGAATTTCCTAATTTTACTGCCAGATATGTCTTTGGTATCTTTTATGTTGGTTTCCAGTTGATTAGATGTGCGTTGCAGGGCACCATTTTTTCACCTCACTATGCGCTGTCGTAAGGTAAGGCGTAGACTTTTATTGGTACCACCGTAATTGTTTTAAAGACGTCAACATATACTCCTCTTGCATAATATATATTTAGGTTAAGTTCATATATATATGTAGCTGAACATTTTTACCTCTTAGTGCTTTTAAAGGGGATTATGCACGCAGACAAGTAAGACAACTTTATATGGTCCCTAATTTGAGCCAAAAACATGTCTCCTGAATGCTATATTCCAGATAATGCCCTTATTGTAAAGTACAGTCAGAAAGTCTTTTTCAAATTAGACTTTATTTTCCAAACCGTTTCTTGCTATACATCCAAACCGTAAACTGAACATATGTGTTTACAATCCAAACCGGCGCTTAGACGGATCGTGTGTCGTAAACGCTATTTACATCGTACCTAATTTGTCCACAACGATTTGCTATAAAATGATTAAGATTAACATTTTCTAATGTAAATTGACTCATTTAGTTGAGACTAAAGAAATAGACACGAAAAATTTGCATTTTTAAATGCATGTACACAGATCATGCATGTTTCACCCCGTTTTTCTCAGTAAATATCAATTGCACTGAGAGAAAATTTCTGTGTATGACATACTAACATAAACATATGTTAACGACTTTTAAGTGAGATAAAATATAATTCACAAAATTGTTTGTAAGTGTAAAACCATGGTACAGACTTAACTGATCCGACTCCGGTACGTCAATCTTGGAGAAATCCAAACTCCCGGCTACCGGCGCGGTTACCATTCAGTGGTTATTGTCGGCTGTTATTGTGGGCTAGCTTCACACTAGTCTTAAAGAGTCCAACAGTAAACTAAATTCTGCGTTTGCGGCAATGATTTTTGTGGAATCAAAACAAAATCAGCAGTTATTGTAAAGAACTTAATATACAATATTCCTGTAATGTTTAGTTTAATTTGCCTCTAGGGTTTCAGAGGAGTTGATGAAAATGATGTTTTTTCTATAGAGTTGAATGTTAAAGTAAGCTTTGGAATGGCGGCCATATGGTTTGTCGGATCGAAAGGAAAGGAACAATCATTGTAAAGGAGGATCTTCCGTATATAATTCCTGTAAAATTTGATTAAAATTTTCCTCATTGGTTTCACAGGAAGTGATGAAATGATGTTTTTCTTTAAAAGTTTCAAAACTGATGATGAAAAAGATGTTTTTTTCCAATAGAATCAAATGTTAAACTAAGGTCCGCGTTGTCGGCCATGTTTTTTGGCGGACTAAAATAAAATGAGAACCTACTTTCTCTAATTTATGTCCTATTTTCACATTTCCTGAACAGTTGGAGAAACTAAAGTTCCAATATGCCAACTAGTTTCAGGGGAGAAATTTCTGTTAGTGTTTCCCAAAGGGTCCAGTGTTAAACTATGTTACCTGCTGGCAGCCATCCTGGATCAAGTGTGAACCTGAAAAACTTTTTTGTAGGGGGTCACCTAAGAACTGTTTTGGCCAAGTTTGGTTCAAACTGGCTCAGTAGTTTCGGAAAATCTTATAATGTCCTTTCCCTTTGGGCCCAGTGTTTAAACTATGATCCCCACTGGCAGCAAACTTGAATAAAGTGCTGACCTGAAAAACAATTTTTATGTAGGGACCCCCTAAAGACTATTGAGTCAAAGTTTGGTTCAAATTGGCATAGAAGTTTCGGAGAAGATCTTTGAATGTCTTTTCCATAGGGTGCAGTGGTAAAACTATGTTTCCCGCTGACCGGAAAAACAACTTTTTTGCAGGGCCCACCTAAAGACTATTGTAGCCAAGTTTGGTTCCAATCGGCACAGTACTTTCGGAGAAGATGTTTCAATGTTGTTTCACGTAGGGTACAATGTTAAAACCATCTTCCCCGCTGGTGGCCATCTTGGATAAAGCACTGACCCGAAAAACATTTTTTGCAGGGACCACCTAAAGACTATTGTGTCCAAGTTTGGTTCCAATTGACTCAGTATTTTTGGAGAAGATCTTTGAATGTCCTTTCCCAAAGGGTCCAATGTTAAAATTATGTTTCCCGCTGGCGGCCATCTTGGTTGAGGTGCAATCCCCAAAAACCACTTTTTTGTAGGAGACCACCCAAGGATCAGTGTGGCCAAGTTTGGTTCCAATTGGCTCTGTAGTTTCGGAGATCTTTGAATGTATTTTCCCTTATAGGGTAAAATGTTGAAACTATGTTCCCAGCTGGCGGCCATCTTAGATGTAGCGCTGACCTGAAAGACTATTTTTTTTGCAGCGGACCATCTAAAGACTATTGTGGCCAAGTTTGGTTCCAATTGGTTTAGTAGTTTAGGACGAAAAGTTCTTTGAATGTCTTTTCCCATAGGGTGCAATGTTTAATCTATGTTTCCCACTGGCGGCCATCTTGGTTGAGGTGCGACCCCGAAAAACCTCTTTTTTGTAGGAGACCACCCAAGAACTATTGTGGCCAAGTTTGGTTCCAATTGGCTCTGTAGTTTCAGAGGAAAAGATATTTAAAGAAGACTTTACACCGAACGGACGGTAGACGACGGACGGACGACGGACAAAAAGTAATGGCAAAAGGTAACCCTGGCTATAACCATGTGAGCTAATGATGTTTTCCCATAGGGTCCAATGTTTAATTTAAGATATGCAATGGCGACAATATTTTACCGGATCATAAAGAAATGAAAAATCTTTCTAAAGGACTTTCCGTATATCACTCTTGTAACTTCAGCTAGCAGACAGTTTAGCGGCGAGAGCTCCTTGACGCATCTTTCAAAATTACGTTTTGTCTTCTTCTTTTATTTTCCAAGATTGTGGTCATCGGGATTATAGAAGTCTATTTGTAAATGGTTTTATACGTTTGTTTCTTATACTATAGGGAAACTGTACGGAGAAAGGAAGGTTTTGAACATAAACCAGTTTGGCCCTACCGCTGGCTTTTGTTAGTACCTGTACCAAGTCCGACTATCCCTAATTCCTATTGTTGTTTACGTTTGTCTTGTCTTTTATGACACAAGTATGTTTCTTGTTCAGTTCCTTGGTTGATTGACAGTAAATTTACAGTAACTTCGGTATTTTGTTCTTGATTGTGATTGTATTTAAGCCATTGGAAGGTGTTTCCTGCAATATTTCTTATTTAATTGTAAAGTTTGGTTGCATTTGCTCCAGTGGTTTGAGAAAAGGGTCCAATGCTGAATATTATTTCCTCGTTGGCGCATTTCTAATGCCCCTTGCATCATTGCTGTAAATTTGGTTGAATTTACTTATAAGTGGTTTTAGATTTTGTTTAAAAAGATGTTTCTCCATAATGCCCAATATTAAGTTTCGCTCTGGTAGTCATGTCTTTGTCGGATCAAAACTAATGATCAGTCATTGTGAAGGACCTTCAATGAATTAAACCTGTAAAATTAGTCGAATTTTCTTCAGTGGTTTCAGAGATATTGATGAAAATGATAAGTTTTTCATAGAGGCCAAATTTAAGTACAAGTTCCGTACTGGCAGCCTCACTTTTTGTCGATTCAGATTGAAATGGGCAATGTGTGTTAAAAACTCTAGAGATCTGTTTCGCATGTTAAAATCAATATCATTATCACACTGTAACGGCATTAAAACTGTTGATTTCTCCTCACTTCATATTACCATTCCTCATGAACTAAAATCCCGGCTGTTTAAGACAGAAAACAAGCATACGTTGTGAAATACGACTCAGAATTAAAGAAAAAATAAACAGAGGATGAAGTGATTCAAATGTTAGTTTCTGATCCACAATATATTTGTCCGGTATACGACTCAGAATTAAAGAAAAATAAACAGAGGATGAAGTGATTCAAATGTTAGTTTCTGATCCATAATATATTTGTCCGGTATACGACTCAGAATTAAAGAAAAATAAAGAGAGGAAGAAGTGATTCAAATGTTAGTTTCTGATCGACAATATATTTGTCCGGTATACGACTCAGAATTAAAGAAAAATAAACAGAGGATGAAGTGATTCAAATGTTAGTTTCTGATCCACAATATATTTGTCCGGTATACGACTGAGAATTAAAGAAAAATAAACAGAGGATGAAGTGATTCAAATGTTAGTTTCTGATCGACAATATATTTGTCCGGTATACGACTCAGAATTAAAGAAAAATAAACAGAGGATAAAGTGATTCAATTGTTAGTTTCTGATCGACAATATATTTGTCCGGTATACGACTCAGAATTAAAGAAAAATAAAGAGAGGAAGAAGTGATTCAAATGTTAGTTTCTGATCCACAATATATTTGTCCGGTATACGACTCAGAATTAAAGAAAAATAAACAGAGGATGAAGTGATTCAAATGTTAGTTTCTGATCGACAATATATTTGTCCGGTATACGACTCAGAATTAAAGAAAAATAAACAGAGGATAAAGTGATTCAAATGTTAGTTTCTGATCGACAATATATTTGTCCGGTTTAAAGGACTTGTTTTTCAACAGACTGTCGGAATTCCTTATATGAGGCTGAATTGAGACTGAATTCATCGAAGGGCTTCTCCAAAATAAAGATAATAAAAGGCTACGCCGGGCGCAGCATGTCGACCTCTGAAATTAAAACAAGTGTAATATAAAGTGAATGTGGACACAGTTTAAAGCTTGACATAGTAACTAGATGCACACGATAAGGATCTGGACACAAAAAAAACAACCCCTTTTGATCCCTAATAGCTCTGAAATTGTGCAATTTATGCTTAATCTACCGAGAGCTTACATCAAGAGGAATCTAAAGAAAAAATTAAATCGAAATCCGATTAAAAATAAATATTTTTTCATCGTTTGAAAAATTGCAATTTCGACCCTTTGACCCCTTACAGGTCAGAATCGGTAAGAGATACGCAAAATATGTTGACACACTACTGAAAGTTTACAACAAGAGGAATCTAAAGGAAAAAATCCCATTGAAATCCGATACATAAAAATATTATGTAATTTTCACATTTGCAATTTTAGCCTCGTTTGGCCCCTGATAGCTCCGAAGGAATCAACATATCAAAAATCTAATAGTTAAGCGCTTTTTAATTTCTCATCAAGAATATATTGGAAAAAATAGCATCAAAATCGGATAAGAAATAAATAATTTTTTTTAGGAAATTCGCCCCTTTTGGGCTTCATTTACCACATGAACGGTACATGTGATATGAAGTCTATTTTACATACTACTGATTGGAAATTTCCTCAGGAACACTATGAAAGAAACCCCATCAAAAACTAATAAATAATAAAAACTCTACAGCTCAATATGTGAAAACACCCAATTTTCCCCTTCATGGCCCCTTTTTAAAAACGGAAGGGGCCACAAGATCAAAGACCCACCAAAGCTTTTCTTTTGTGCAAAGAAACATCGTGCTAAAATTTCATAAATATTAATCAACTGGAACTTAAGTTTTTGACCAAAAATTAAAGTGTCTACAGAACACGACGACAACGATAAATGACAACCTCGACGACGACCACGCCATACCATTTTACGACCTCCATTTTTTTGCGGTCGTATAAAAATAAACTGTCCAAGTCCTTTAATTTAATCTTCCGTTATATAGATGATATTTAATCAGTAAACAACCCTCGCTTTTGTGATTTTCCTCGCCTTATCTATTCAAAAGAGATCAAACTAAGGATACTACAGATAATTCCACATCGACCTCATTCCTTGACCTTCATCATGAAATTGACAACAGAGGTACACTATAAACTAGGCTGTATGACAAACACGATGACTTCACTTTTCCAATAATTAACTTCCCTTTTAGTAGCAACATTCCAAAAGCACCAGCATTTTGAGTTTACATCTTCCAACTCATTTTCTACACAATGCCTCTGATCGATACAGTGTCTACCTTGATAGAGGTCTGTTGCTCACAAATAGGCAACTTAAGCAATGGTATGTTACTCATAACTTAAAGTCATCACTGCAGAATATTTACGGTCGACATCACAATCTTGGGGACCGCTATGTGCTATCTGTTTCCAAAATGACAACAGATCTTTCTCTTTACAACTATAGTCTGTTTTTCCTCTATCGGATTTGACTTAACTACTGGGTTTGACATGTTCAACACGGCATGTGTCTTATAAGAAGCAGGAGATGCTTACTCTACCGGTGCACCTGATCTCAACGGATTTTTATTGAATCAGTGTTGTTCATTTTTGTATGTGTGTATGTCTTCGTTTTTCTTTTCTGTGCCGTACTCATGTTATGTCTTAGATTTTCCGATGTTGCCATTCTCCTTGAATTACTCGTTTTAGACTAACGGTTCGGGGTCATTTACTTAATGACATTCCATACATCATTCCTGTAAAGATGGGTTGAGTTTGCTTCAGTGGTCTGTAAAGGCAATTCATACATCATTCCTGTAAAGATTTGTTGAGTTTGCTTCAGCAGTCTGTAAAAGACAATCCATACATCACTCCTGTAAAGATTGGTTGAGTTTGCTTCAGTGGTCTGTAAAGGCAATTCATGAATCATTCTTGTAAAGATTTGTTGAGTTTGCTTCAGTGGTATGTAAAGGACAATTCATACATCATTCCTGTAAAGATTTGTTGAGTTTGCTTCAGTGGTATGTAAAGGACAATTCATACATCACTCCTGTAAAGATTTGTTGAGTTTGCTTCAGTGGTCTGTAAAGGACAATTCATACATCATTCCTGTAAAGATTGG
>MJUU01038505.1:0-14288 GCA_002080025.1 Modiolus philippinarum | reverse complement strand
GATTTATACGATCTTGTCGGTTTTAACACATTGACGGCAAATGGTAGGTGTTCCGTTATTGTAGTGTTCACAATCTAATAATTTTGTTTGCCTCTATCAACTGACGGTATAACCCCCTTTTTGGACTCCGGTTTTTGGCCTAATTTAATGCATACTTTGGATTTGACCAATTGAGTACATGGACTCCATGGACTTGTAAGTCAAAGCATTTTGTATTTGTACTTCAAATTTTAATTTAAAAAAAATAAAAATGGACTCTCGACTTCATCTCTAGTTTTGGCCATACTCTGGGCCCAAGGGGTGGAGGTTATCCTCTCAACTCTCAAGGTCTGCGCGAGACCATCACAGATAACACTGATATAAATTTGGCTCTTTTAGTTAAATATTATTTTGGTGGTATGATTTTGTTTGACCAATGAAGGAACATTTTAACATTTTAATGCACATTTCATTAAAATATCTATAAATAACTAATAATAAAAGAATGAAAAAAAAAAATGAAAAAAGACAAATAAATAAAAATAAAAAAACACAACATACGAACAAAAAAGAGAATAAAAAAAAAAAAAACGCTAACATACTTTAAAAGTGCATTGTCCAAATACTTGGATTTTACCATGTATTTGAAGAGTCTTTGACTGTGCAATAATCTTATTAGATATATTATGTTTTTTTGGTCATTGGTACTACCTAAACCGACAGGTGCTGCCTTTGGTTCACTACGATTGGTCTGTTTATATTCCCGTTTAATTTATCGAAATTGAGGCAGTTTACTTCGCTTTGGTATGTTTCTATTTCAATAAAATTCACCGGAGTTGAGGCAAACTGGATGTTCGTAGTATATTTGGCTCTGGTATATATGTTCCTATTTCAAATATATTCATCGGAATTCAGGCAGACTTTATGTTCCTATTTTACTTCTCTTTGGTATGTCCTTTCAATAACAATCATCGTAGTTGAGGCACACTTGAATATTCCGGTTTACTTGGCTCTTGTATATATGTTCCTATTTCAAATACATTCATCGGAGTTGAAGCAGACTTAATGTTCCTAGTTAACTTCGCTTTGGTATGTTCCTATTTCAATAACATTCATGGGAGCTGAGGCAGACTTGATGTTCCTAGTTTACTTAGCTTTTGTATGTTCCTTTTTCAATAACATTCATGGGAGTTGAGGCAGTCTTGATGTTCCCAGTTTACTTCGCTTTGGTATGTACTTATTTCAATAACATTCATGGGAGTTGAGGCAGACTTGATGTTCCTTGTTTACTTCGCTTTGATGTTCCTATTTCAATAACATTTATTGGAGTTGAGGCAGACTTGTTGTTCCTTGTTTACTTCGCTTTGATGTACCTATTTCAATAACATTCATGGGAGTTGAGGCAGTCTTGATGTTCCCAGCTTACTTCGCTTTGGTATGTACTTATTTCAATAACATTCATGGGAGTTGAGGCAGACTTGATGTTCCTTGTTTACTTCGCTTTGATGTTCCGATTTCAATAACATTCATGGGAGTTGAGGCAGACTTGATGTTCCTTGTTTACTTCGCTTTGATGTACCTATTTCAATAACATTCATGGGAGTTGAGGCAGACTTGTTGTTCCTTGTTTACTTCGCTTTGATGTACCTATTTCAATAACATTCATGGGAGTTGAGGCAGACTTGATGTTCCTTGTTTACTTCGCTTTGATGTTCCTATCTCAATAACATTCATGGGAGTTGAGGTAGACTTGATGTTCCTTGTTTACTTCGCTTTGATGTTCCTATTTCAATAACATTCATGGGAGTTGAGGCAGACTTGGTGTTCCTTGTTTACTTCGCTTTGATGTTCCTATTTCAATTATATTTATAGAAGTTGCTGCAGATTAGCTATTCTAGTTCACTATAGTTTGTTCTGTTTAAATTTCTGTTATACTGCTAAAGGTTGAGGCAGACCTGATGGCCAAAGTTCACTACGCTTTGGTATGTACCTATTTGCGTGACAATCATCGGGATGTAGGCATACTTACTGTCCCTAGTTCATTATGCTTTGGTCTGTTTACATTTGAATAAAGTTATCGTTTTTTAATGGTAAATAAGGATGTTCAATAGTCGACAAGGTAATGAGATTTCTATCATTTTTTCATGTGAGATTTCCGCATAATTGAAAAATTATGTTTACTTTATCAGTGCTTTTATTTCATTTCTTCATAAAACATAAAACGATGATTGGTTAAGAAAATGTTATGGTTATACTCGATGGCGTACTTGTTCATGTGAGAATATTTTATATAAATGCACTATCAAAATTTAACGGGGCCTAGGGCGAGTGGTTAAGGTAGTTCTACTACCTATACAACTACTTTAGTCTATCACCACTGCAGTGTGAGTTCACGCCCAACTTTGTACATCACAACAAAAGGTGCACTCGACTTACAATGGCTTATAAGTGATAAGGTATGTCAATTACCTCCGCAAATTTGGTGGTTCTCTCCAGGCACTCCGGCTTCTTCAACGGATAAAACTGACCGTCATGAAATAACTGAAATCACTGAAATACTGCTGAAAGTGACGTTAAACCCCATATCAATCAATCAATCAATAAATCAATCGATCAAAATCTTCCTCATTTTCGAAACACCAAACATTACTGTATAGGGCTTTATATTCGCGGTACGAAATTTTCGCGGTTTTCAGCGGTCAATTTATTCGCGGGGCTTTATATTCGCGGTATTTTAGAAAAAGTCATTACGTTCATTTACATTCAGGTTTACAGTAAAATATTCGCGGGTATGAATTTTCGCGGTTATCGTTATAAACGCGAATAGCGCGAAAATTAATACCCCGCGAAATATAACAACCATACAGTATTCTGACCATCCTGTTATGTCTCCCGATTACATTAGCCAGGTTTTCTTACAATCAACTCAATGAATGATCTATTATTTTGAATTGTCTCTTGGTCCCTTTGTCAGGAAGCAGACGACAGTATTTTGCCCGATATTTTTTTTATGTTCGTTGACAATTTAGGCTTAACAATTATATGGACTTAACTTTCGTTGTTTGATATTAAGCCAGTGAAATCTGCTTTAACCAGTTCTTTGGACCGTCTTTAACTCTATGAGGTATGAGTGGTCACTACCTACCTAAGTCTAACTCAGTATTTTCCGCACGTAGGGGATTAGCGTTCCCCTCTATATTCGGCTCTACTCCAATTGTAACATTTTGTCCTCTTCCGGTTCCGGTATATGATTCTGTGAAATCGTATTCATTGGATTGTCTTCCCATATTTTATCTAAATAATATAGAAAAGATAACAGGAAACACTTACAATGGCCGAAAATTATAATCACATGCCACAATCTACCAGGTAACTGCACAAAAAAAACACACAGACAAAAGACAAACGTAGACAATGATAGGAACTCGGGATAGCAGGACTTGGTACCGGCACTAGTCCGTTTTAAAATAATTTGACGTTATTGGCTGATATTACAGATTCTGGTCTATTGTTCCAGACGTCAAGTACTCTGTTTTTGAAACAATGCTTTGGTCTAATGATATGGTTATTGGAATTCCATTGGGTACAAACTGTGCACCTCACATTGCAGATCATTTTCTGTTCTGTTATGAACGGGACTTTATGAACAAAATACAAAATGGAACCGTTCAAAACAGTGATCAACTCATTTTTATTTTCAATGATATCAGCAGGTATATCGACGATATCCTTACTATTGACAATCCAAGTTTTTTTAAGACTATGTCGACCTCATTTACCTTCAAGAACTGATAACTTAATAAAGCAAACATTGATTCTAAATACTGCCCATTTCTCGATCTTACTATCATCGTTGACTCCGGTAAAATTTAAACTAAAATTTATGATAAAAGGGATGATTTTGACCTCACTTTTACTAATTTCCCTTTTCTTGACGGCGACGTTCCTGTAGCTCCATCATACGGGGTGTATATATCTCAACTAGTACGATTCGCACGCGTCTGTTCTAGTCTTGACGACTTAAATGAACGTAACCTTACTATCACATCCAAACTTTTACAACAAGGTTACAGATTTCATAAATTATTAAACAAATTTAAGAATTTGCATAGAAGATATTAACATTTGATATCTAAATATGTTGTTACTCGCAAACAGCTTATTACTATGGGCCTTTCTCACCCTCATTTTTAAGGAAATGTTGTTAAAAATGTCAAAAACTGATAAAAAAATCAAGAAAAACCGGAAGGTAACTTGCATTATTTACATAA
Organism: Modiolus philippinarum; assembly: GCA_002080025.1. Classification (NCBI taxonomy): domain Eukaryota; kingdom Metazoa; phylum Mollusca; class Bivalvia; order Mytilida; family Modiolidae; genus Modiolus; species Modiolus philippinarum. The sequence goes on along the minus strand of MJUU01038505.1, from coordinate 10,038 downwards.
AAGGGGATATTGACTGGAAATTCTTCATGATTCCGTTTAATTGGCTTTGGGATCCAATGACCTGAAGATTTTACAGGTATACTGGCCTCTCACTGAAACTGCCGACGTCTACTGAATTTACCAAACCGTTCGGGAAGTTGATTTTTCTTCGTTAGTGCATCAGTGTTTTACCAGTAGACCAGGCTCTTTGAGCTAGCCGGCAGTTAGTTTAGTGGCGAGCACTCCTTTACCCATCTTTCTAAATTACGTTGTCTTATTCTGTCCTTCTCAATATTGTGGTCTTGTGGTCTACCTGTATTGGGTTTTATTTGTATGTTTTTTATTCTATAGGGAAACGGGATAGAGAAAGTGGAGGTTTGCCTACCCATTAACCGGTTTAATCCTATCGCTAGCTCTTGCTAGTGTCGGTACCGAGTCCAGCTATCTAGAGTTACTATCGTCGTCTTAGTTTGTCTTTTGTGTTTTTGTTGTTTTTCTTGTGCAGTTCATAGCAGAATGTGGCATGTACTTGCAATTTCGAGCCATTGTTAGTGTTTACTGTTATCTTTACTATATTAATTTCTTATATCCAATCTAAATCTTTTCTTAATTATTTTCGTTGAGTGTCCACTAGTATTTTGAAATTCATTCTAGCTCAGGAGCAGTAAATCTCGTTTTTGGCTCACCTGACCCTGGTTCAGGTGGGCTATTGCCATCACTTGGCGTCCGTGCTAAACTTTTTCTAAGATCTTCTCTGAAACCGCTAAACCAATTTTAACCAAACTTTGCCTGAATCATTACCAGGGTATCTTGTTTCAAAATTGTATCCGATGAGTCCGAGGACAAATAACATGGCTGTCGTTACTAAAAACAGCACATAGGAATAAATTGCTGTTTTTGGCAAATAACTCAAATAGCGCTACAAATATCAAAAATCTAACGGAGTAAAATGATCAGAATGACAAGATCTACCAACACTGTGGTTTTGAAGAAATTCCGAATACTCATTTTGGAGTTATTGCCCTTTTTCCGAAAAAAAATCAATTTCTTAATATTTTTATTTTTTATCAAAAAAAAAAAAAAAAAAAAAAAAAAAAAAAATTGCAGATAGAAGACAACTTTAAATTGCAAAAATGTTCAGCATATCAAGATCTACCCGTCTGAACATTTTGAAGAAAGTCTGAATACCGATATAGGAGTTATTGCCCTTTATTGGTCAAATTTTTGTAATTTTATACATTTTGCCTTGTATTTGAAGAAACGATTTTCAAAAGAGGTTAAGATTTAAATGCAAAAATGTTAAGCTTGTCAAGGACTACATTTATAGCCAAGATGCGACAGAGTCGAACTTGGCTTAGAATTTGATGAATGGTGTCTGGGCGTCCAGTTCTCCAGGTGATATTTTATAAGTTTCCGCACAATACCTCCAGAACCACACTACACATGGAAATAAAACTTGGCAAAAACATGACTCATGATCAGAAGAGGAACCCTATCGATTTTGAGTTTTTTGCGACAAGGGTCAAGGTCACAACTTAAGTAGAACAAAATTAGACAATTCATTAAAATCAGGAAATTAAGCCTAAAATCACATGTTTGGTATTAATAGATAATAAAATAGATAATAAAAAAAAAAATAAAAAGAAACTTATTTCTCAAGCACAAAATCTTTATTTAGTATTTACAAATACATACGAAATCAGAACATACCCATTGATATTCAGCTGAAACTTTTTGATGTTATGGTCGAACCTATTCTACTTTATGGGTCAGAAATATGGGGCTACGAGAATACACTTGAGATTGAACGAGTACATTTAAACTTTTGTAAGAGAATAATGAGTACATTTAAACTTTTGTAAGAGAATAATGAGGGTTAGATCTTCTACACCGAATTTTATGGTTTATGGGGAACTGGGAAGATATCCGTTACAAATAAGAATAAAATTAAGAATGATTATGTTTTGGTGTAAGCTTGTAAATAATGATGAGAAACTGAGTAGTTTAATGTACAAAGTGTTATTTGCACTTAAGAACAATGGCATGGAATGTTTTAAGTGGATAAATTGTATTGAATCAATTTTTAATGATGTTGGATTGACATATATTTTTAGAAATCAAACAGGGTACTTTGATAAGAATTATGTTGTACAAATTTTGAGAGATCAGTTTATACAAAAGTGGTTCGGAGATATGTATAATGCATCTAGAGGCGATTTTTACTCATAATTTAAAGCGGAATTTGGTATTGAACAATATTTATTAAAATTACATGAACAATTGAGAATTTGGATTTCAAAATTGCGCACATCAAATGTACATTTTCAAATCGAAACAGGTCGATGGACTAATATACCGAGACAAGAAAGAACATGTACTCGTTGCAATACAAATGTTGGAGATGAATTTCATGTATTACTTTTATGTCAAAATGAGGCCATTATTGAATTAAGGAACAAATATTTACCCAGATATTATATACAGTACCCGAGCAGTGATAAATTTACAAAATTATTAACATATTGTAATGTTGAAGTTTACAAACGTTTCTCCATTTATATTAAAAAAGCTAATGTTTTATTCAAATAATGGAATTCTCTGAAGAATTTCTATCTTTTCATTACTGTACTTAAATCTTACTATATATATAGTTAAAATGCACTGAGGGCGTTGTTTCGATCTGGATTGCTGCTAGTTTTGTGGAGCTGCAAAGCATGCTTTTAGCCTCTGTCTCTGCAGGTCTGCAAAACTATCAATCCAGACAAAACGCCCCAATACGCCCTCAGTGTTCCTGAAACGTGAAAAAGTAACAAAGCTCAATATTGAAATATATCTCTGAGTACGTTGTTTTGATCTGGATTGCTGCTAGACTTGTAGAGCTGCAAAGCATGCTTATAGCCTCTGTCTTTGCAGCTCTGCAAGACTATCAATCCAGACAAAACGCCCCAGCACGTACTCAGGGTTTTTTATTTTTATTTTTATTTTATTTTATTTTTTTTTTCAACATCTATATTTAAAATTAGACTAGCCAATATACTGTCGAAAACATGTTCTTATTTTATCTTTGTTAATATCATATTATTATGTCTAGTTTTTGCATGGTAATATTTTTGTATTATTGTATTTTCATTGTACTCTACTCTTTCTTTGTTAAACTGTTAAACATGATCATTCCGTCATATGATTGTATTTATTATATTGTCCTCATGTTACACTGTATGTGTCTGAGCGTTGACTAATAAATCTTGAAATCTTGAAATCTTGCTAAAAAGACTTTTTGTTCATACAGAAGTACTCTTTATATTGGTAGAACATGTTCCATTCATTTAATAGTTCTAATTATGCTCACTAACACACTTTATTAGGTTGTCATTAACTTAGGAATAAGATATAATGAAGAGTCAAAATTAAAAACTGAGGTAATAAAACTATGGGAGTTAATAAGCTCAATGTGAAGAATTTTTCAATATTTCTGCAATGTCCTGTAAAAATAAAATCTTAGATGAAAAAAATACATTTGTGTATTCTGATTTTTTGTAAATTTGGTGAAACTCAAAGATTAATTATTGATTTTAGCAATATGAATTGCCTAGATTATAAAGAGAACCCCTGTTCATTTTTTGAATGGTGGTCTGAAATGGGTTGGTGGAGTTTTCAGTTGACATGGAAACTAAACCAGAACACTAAATTTTTGAAAAAAGTATTCTGCAACATAGTTTCTTCACCATTTCAGAAATATGTATAAACTAGATTATGAGGGGAACCCGTGCCAATTTTTTTTTTGAATCGGGGAATGTTTTGATTTCTGCAATATGTATTACCTGGATTTTAAGGGAAACCCCTGTCCAAATGTTTTTTTAATGGGGATCTGATTTGGGTTGCAATGCATATTGGCGCTTTCAATTGCCATGGAAACCAAACCATACTGAATATTTGAAAAAAGTATTCTGCTACATATTTTTCTTCACAATTTCAGAAATATGTATAAACCAAATTATGCCTATTTTTTTTTTAAATGGGGAATATTTTGCTTTCAGTAATATGTAATACCTCGATTATAATGGAGCCCCTGCCAATTTTTTTTTTTGAATGATGGTTTTAAAATATGTTGTAATGGATAGCAGAGCTTTCAGTTGCCATGGAAACCAAACCAGAACACTGAATATTTGAAAAAAAAAAGAATGTTTTTGCTACATATTTTTCTTCACAATTGTAGAAATATGTATAAAAAATACAAAAATACCAAAGTTGCATTATGAACAGTAAATTTTGTCATGCTATACACGTATTTCAAGGAGTAACCTCTCATCAGAAGCATTAGAATCAAATAATATGGAAATCCATAATCCAAAAAATAGTCAGAAAAAACGTACTCATTACCAAAAATACCGAAATAGGAAGCTTAATCCATATGTATAATCCAAATTATGAGGGGAATCCCTACCTAATTTTTTTTTGAAAGGGGGACTTGGATTGTTTTGCTTTCATCATATGTATTACCTGGATTTTAAAGGGAACTCCCGCCCATATATTTTATATTGGTGGTCTGAAATGAGTTATAAAGGACAGTAGAACTTTTGGTTGCCATGGAAACCAAACTAGAAAACTGGGGAACTTAGTTTAACATTGGGAAAACAAATTCAAAGATCTTCTCTTCTGAAACTACGTCGCCACTTGGAGCCATACTTGGTTACAACTGTCCATAATTGGTCACCATTGAAGAATGTGTCTGGTAGGTCCTCATCTATTCCAAGATGGCTGCTAGTGGGGACATATAATTTAATTTTGGACCCTATTGGAAAACACATTCAAAGAACTCTGAAACTACGTGACAGTTTAACATAGGACCCTATGGGAAATGCATTCAAAGATCTTTTCCTATGAAACCGCTTGAACAATTTTAATCAAATTAAGTTTCGATAGTCTTTGGATGTTCCCCTTAATTCAAAGTTTGTGATTGGCCGCCATCAGGGAACATAGTTCAACATAGAACCGTTCTGAAATGCATACAAAGATTTTCTCCTGAAACCTTTGGTCATATTTATATCGAAGTCTATTAAGATACTAGAAAATGAGACACTTTAACATTGAGGTAATTTGGGCTGCAATTTATGTCAGCTACGGACCAGGTGAGCTATACAGGCCCTTTAGAGCCTCTAGTTTCTTCTTTCATATTTTCCAATAAACATTTTTACGTCTCGTTCATATCATCTCTTAATTTTCTGAACCTTAATGTTGGTAGTTTTAGTTTCATTAAACGCTTTTCGTTTGATAAGTCCTCATATCTGAGAGCATTTTTGTTGTCCGTTCCTGATCATTTTCTAGTGTATCAATATCTTTCTTCTTGTGAAACAGACAGAAAGATTTTAAATCTAGGTATATGAAGGATCTTCTAATAATTTCTACTAGTTGATTGGTATTATTTACTTGAGTTTGTAACAGTTTTTCAAAGTTTAGGTAATTATCTATGGTAACCGCCTATGTCCTTTTCATATTTAAGGTTGACTTTTCCTCCAATGAACGTGGTCACTGTATAATCTGCTGTCCTATTTCTTTTTCTTTTCCCTGATGTTGAAGGGACTTTGCATTTGTCAGGATGGAATCTTAGCATCCACTTCTCATTCCACTTAAATAAACTATTTATATCTCTTCGCAGGGTGTTCTTGTCATTCGGACTGTCAATTTTGTTTTGTGTCATCACCAAAACATAGGCCTCGCAGCTTATCTCAATTATTGCTAAATCATTTATAAATGCCACAAATGTTACCGGTCCGAAGACTGACTCTTGTGGAATACCACTAGTGACATTTTGCCATTTTTAAAACAATCCATTTACCTGAAGTGTCTGTTTTCTTTCATTTACAAAGTTCCTGACAGAGGGGCATGTTCTGTCACTAATATCGCGTGATTTCAACTTTTGCAGTAATCGTTTGCGGGGTTCTTTGTCAAAGGCTTCAATGAAGTCAGTGTAGACAGTATCGATAATTCCTCCTTCATCTTAAGTAGATAGTCCAGTACATTGAGTATTCGTGAAACTGTTGATCTGCTACCCATAAAGCAAAATTGTTTGATACTGAATACATTAAATTCGTTCGTATGGTCGATTATCCTTTTACGTACTAATTTTCCCATCAATTTTACAAATTATACTGGTCAAACTTACTGCTCTATAGTTGGATGCATATTTATTACTACGTGAGTAAGGTAAAATTGAATAAATGTACGATTTTAAATTAGTATTATAAATTGAAAGAGCATTGGTAAAAGAATAGAATCAGCTAAAATTATTGATAGATTATGGACCTTGTTTTCAAGTTATTGGTAAGAAAATATCATAACAAAAATATATCATTTAAAATAATAATCATATTTATTAAATTTATTTGATACAGTGGCGATAGTTTGGTCACGGCTGTAGAAAATGTTAATATTTCAGACTGCCAACAAATGCTTGTACGCTGCAGTCTGGCAAAAGCACATCTCATGGCATGGAGTTCAAACAAAAGCAATAAATCAATATATTCAATTTGGCACAGTTCAATATCTCCTGGCATGGAGTTCAACCAGAATCAATATTCAATTAGCACAGTTCAATATTCAGCACATAATCACTGTTCCATATTCCATTACGACATATTTCGTACATATTTACAAAAATGATAACAGTCAAACTTCAAATAATAGACCCTGAGAAACAGAAGTCAACTTAATTATTACAGTAATATTGTTGGTGCCGCGCTATACCTCTGGCAATGAGAGACATTCTTTTTGAAACTCTATAGGCTGTTGTTTAACGCTCAGACGTGCCTGTTGATCTATGGTGTACTTATATTTGATTCTGGATCTGATCTGAGAATATACAACACAACCAGCAACATTTTCTGTTCTTGATTTTTCAAATTGGGAGGAGTGGGAGGGTTTTGTTATTTTATCATTCTAAAATTTAAGACATTAGAAACCAACTTACTCGATGGTCGTCTGGAAACGAAAGACAGCAGAATTTCCGGTTTTTTGCCTTTTAACTTAAAAGGGGGATAACTCTTCTACGAAGGGCATGAGTTATTCAAAATTAACCAACTATGTTCTAAGGGCGACAACCAAAAAAACTTTCGATATTTCTACATTTATTTCATCTATTAATTTATGTGAATAGATGGGATTATTGTTCAGAAAATATCATAACAAAAATATATCATTTGAAATAATAATTATATTCATTAATTTTTTTTGATACAGTGGCTTTTGGTCACGTTTGTAGAAAATGTTAATATTTCAGACTGCCAACAAATGGTTGTACGCTGCAGTCTGGCAAAAACACAACTCCTGGTATGGAGTTCAAACAAAATCAACAAATCAATATATTCAATTTGGCACAGTTCAATATCTCCTGGCATGGAGTTCAAACAAAATCAATAAATCAATATTCAGTTAGCACAGTTCAATATTCAGCACATAATCACTGTTCCAAATTCCGTTACGACATTTTTCGTAAATAAGAAATTCAATTAAAACTGACACAAAACTTTAAATGCACATATTTACAAAATGATAACAGTCAAACTTCAAATAATTGACCCTGGTAATATTGTTGGTGCCGCTCTATACCTCTGACAATGAGTGACATCTTTTTGGAAACTCTATAGTCTGTTGGTGACATCTTTTTGGAAACTCTATAGTCTGTTGTTTAACGCTCAGCCGTGCCTGTTGATCTATGGTGTACTTATATTTGATTCTGGATCATACAACACAACCAGCAGCATTTTCTGTTCTTGATTTTTCAAATTGGGAGGAGTGGGAGGGTTTTGTTATTTTTTCATTCTAAAATTTAGGACATTAGAAACCAATTTACTCGATGGTCGTCTGGAAACGAAAGACAGCAGAATTTCCGGTTCTTTGCCTTTTAACTTAAAAGGGGGATAACTCTTCTACGAAGGGCCTGAGTTATTCAAAATTAACCAACTATGTTCTAAGGACGACAACTAAAAAAAAACTTTCGATATTTCTACAATAACTTTATCTATTCTTTTATGTGAATAGATGGGATTATTGGTAAGAAAATATCATTTAAAATAATAATTATATTTATTAAATTTATTTGATACAGTGGCGATAGTTTGGTCACGGCTGTAGAAAATGTTTATATTTCAGACTGCCAACAAATGCTTGTACGCTGCAGTCTGGCAAAAGCACAACTCCTGGCATGGAGTTCAAACAAAATCAATAAATCAATATATTCAATTTGGCACAGTTCAATATCTCCTGGCATGGAGTTCAAGCAAAATAAAAAAATCAATATTCAATTAGCACAGTTCAATATTCAGCACATAATCACTATTCCATATTTCGGAACGACATATTTCGTAAATAAGAAATTCAATTAAAATTGGCACAAAACTTTAAATGCACATATTTACAAAATAATTGACCCTGGGAAACAGAGGTCAGCTTAATTATTACAGTTATATTGTTGGTGCCGCGCTATGCCAATGGTTAAACATGTCAAACTATTGACATGCGATAACCACCTCCACTATCTGCGGAGCCATGCCAAACGATTAACTTAAATTTATGACGTATCTCATGTCTAAAAACTTTCAATCGCACCTTGCATTGCATTCAGAAATACATCATTTCCTACCGAGGATAAATGGACATCGTCATGCCACAAACTGTCATTTGATATATTGATATCAGGGTATTTAATGCAAGACCCCAAGCCTGAAGGCCTCTGTTACCGCACAACTATTTAATCTTTTTCGTGCTCTTTCCATAGCAACATTATTAATTGAGTATCGCCAACTCTTTCTAGGTAGAATTTCCGACCAAACTATTTTAGCGGTAGGAAATAATCTTTTATTATACCTCAACTGTGACTTTACAAAATATCTTAGATCCTCTATAGTTGACAAACCAAGATCATTTCCCCCTAGGTGAATAATAATAAGGTCTGGGTTTTCTTCCAGGCTTGACAATGTTCTAAGTTTTGATTTTATTTGGGTTAACCGCATTGCCATCAAATGTGAATTCCATGTGTATCTAGGCCTAAATTTGTTCCACTAGGTCTATTATTTCTTGCGTGTAACCAGGCATTCTTTACCAATGAAGATCCCAAAATCCATACTGATGTCTTTCCTGAAATAATTTAAACCTAGATTTATGGAACGGGGATATATGGGGTTCGTATATAGCTTTGTAAGCTGCCGACTTCCATCGCCCCATCGATTTTATTTCATTCGAGGAGTGTCCTGTCATTGAAAGTGCAATAGCCCCACCTATTCTGAACGAATATGCTTTAAATCGCCCTGTTTCAATATTTGCATATTTAACAGAATTAGCTAAAACCACGGAAAATTGATGTGTAGATAAAGTTGAGCCATCAAAATGACAGAAGAGCGGACCATTCAATTGTGATCTAATATTTAAATACTCCTTCACACTATGTACTGGGCACAATATGCTACCATTAACGTTTCCCAGTTCGATAATTACTCCCTTTCCAAATTGGTCAGTGAATAATTAAACTGTTTTCTTTCAATATAACATATAGATGACACTATATGATTTATATCTTTACCTTTGGATAAGGTTAATTCTCCAACCCTAAACAATCCCCAAAAAGCAAGTGTAAAAGCTGCTTTAAACATTTTTTCCTCGTCCCTATTAAAGGATATACCAGGTAATACAGACACTATCTTGTGCAATATATTTTATGTATTGGAAGCCGTGTATCGCTACGTACTTGCAACCTTTTCATTCCCTCTAAGACTTTTCGTACAATAAAGTTTTGAGTCACATCAGCAAACCCTAATATTTTGCAATTGTATCCAATGGCCGTTATGTATGAATGTGCAGTTTTTGCTGTTAAACCTTTAATTGATATGCATGCTAAAACTTGTACTATATTCTCAAGAGAGGGATCATACATTTTCAAGACCTTGCACATGTAAATATTTTTCATAAGCTGCAAGACCTGTTTTAAAACTTTTTGCAGTATTTTGTGACACGGAACCTTAGTAGTTGATATGGCAAAAAGCCGCAGGTTTTCAAAAACGTTTTTGA
>MJUU01038503.1:222130-239704 GCA_002080025.1 Modiolus philippinarum | reverse complement strand
CATCTTCTGCTTTGAAACCACTGAAGCAAATTCAACCAAACTTTACAGGAAGGATGTACTAAAGATCCTTAACAAAGATAGCTCATTTCGTTCCGCTCCGACAAAAAACATGGCCGCCAGCACGGAACAAGGATTTACATTGGACCCTATGGAAAAATCATATTTTCATCTTCTGCTCTGAAACAGCTGAAGCAAATTCTACCAAACTTTACAGGCATGTTGTATGGAAGGTCCTTTACGAAGATAGCTCATTTCTTTTCAATGCGATAAAAAAACACGGCCACCAGCGCGGAACTTATGTTTAACATTGGACCCTATGGGAAAAATCACATTTTCATCTTCTGCTCTGAAACAGCTGAAGCAAATTCAACCAAACTTTACAGGAATGATGTACTAACGGTCCTAAACAAAGATTGCTCATATCCTTCCGATCTGACGAAAAACATGGCTACCAGCACGGAACATGGTTTAACATTGGTCCCTATGGGAAAGTCACATTTTCATCTTCTTCCCTGAAACCACTGAAGCAAATTGAACCAAACTTTACAGGAAAGATGTATGGAAGGTTCTTTACAAAGATTGCTCATTTCGCTCCGATCCGATAAAAAAACATGGCCGCAAGCACGGAACTTAGGTTCAACATTGGACCCTTTGGGAAAATCACATTTTCATCTTCTACTCTGAAACGGCTGAGGCAAATTCAACCAAACTTTACCGGAATTATGTTCTAAAGGTCCTTAACAAAGATTACTCATTTCCTTCCAATCCACCACCAAACATGGCCGCCAGCATGGAACATGGTATAACATTGGACTTTAAGGGAAAATCACATTTTAATCTTCTCCTCTGAAACCACTGGAGCAAATTGAACCAAACTTTACAGGAATGATGTACTAAAAGTCCTTATCAAAGATTGCTTATTTTGTTCCGATCAGAGAAAAAATATGGCGGCCAGCATGGGACATAGTTAAACAATGGACCCTATGGGTAAAATAATATTTTCACCTTCTCTTCTGAAACCACTGAAGCATTGAATTCAACCAAACTTTACAGGAATGATTTACTAAAAGATTGCATATTTTGTTCTGATCCGACAAAAAAAAAATGACTGCCAGTGTGGATCTTAGGTTTAACATTGAACCCTATGCGAAAAATCACATTTTCATCATCTCCTCTGAAATCACTGAAACAAATTAAGAGGAATTATGTACTAAACGTCCTTAACAAAGATTGCTCATTACATTCAGATCTCATAAAAAACATGGCATGCAGCCAGCACAGAACTTACGTTTAATATTGGAATCTATTGGAAAATCACATTTTCATGTTCTCCTCTGAAAGGGCTGAAGCAATTTCAACCAAATTGTCAAGAATGATGTTTGGAAAGTACTTTACAAAATTTTCTCATTTCATTTTGATCCGACCAAAACATGCATGGCCTCCAGTGCAGAACATAGTTTAACGTCATAGCCCGGTATGTGAAAACCATACTTTTCATTACCTTCTCTGAAACTAAACAAATTTAACTAAACTGTATTGGAATGATGAATTAAAGGTCCTTTGCAAAGATTACTCATTTTAATAGGATCAGAAAAAAAACACTTGTGATAATGGAGAACATAGCTTTACATTAGACCTCATTGGTAAAATACATCTTTTTTGGTCATGCATGGCATATAAGCATTTTGTCAGGTGAGCGATACAGGCTTAGTCTCTGAGCCTCTAGTTAGTTTTACAGGACAAATAACACAAATTTAATTGAATCTAGAATCTAGGATTTGATATGCAGAAACTATATCTATTACAGTAACTTCGGTATTTTGTTATTTTTTACCATTTGGGCGATGCCTCTGCTGATGGATTGTTAGTCCCACAGGGATATTCACCAACCAAGAAGTCAGTAATTCGGTGCTGACCAGAAAAACGATTTTTTCTGGAAATTTGCTATATTTTAGGTTTAAATTTTGCTGAAAACTAGGAAGTATCTCACATCTTGCATAGCTCTGTCCTTACCTGTTTTTGAATTGGCATTTAGATCGTATTGGTTATTTGTGCTCTATCAGATTTGACAAACTTTTGGTTTAAGCTCTTCGAAATTCTTTGACTTAATCTGCACTGAAGAGACATCAGTTGTCGAAATTGCCATATGGAGAAACTTAAATTCGATTGCCAGTTCGGATCTCACTAACTTCACAGTAAATTCAGTATTATGTCATTGATATTGTCTTGCCAGAAAATAATAACCACAATTGTATGTGTTTAGTCATTCAGTTTATGTCTGTATGAAATTCAATTTCATTGCAACTTTGATGAAAAAACTCGACATAATGAATCATGACATGGTTCAGTGTCGAGATTTCACGATACAATAATTTGCAATTATAGTTGAAAAATGTTATCCGCTAAACAAGACTTCTAAAGATCAAAATGTTCAAAGAAAAATTTGAAACGTTCGTACGTGTTTGTCAAAAATGCAACCTTCCAGGTCCTGTTTATGTCTCCAGAAGTTTCAAAACTGAAAGAAACTAACAGGCCAATTTATTTATATTCTAGATTATCAAGTACAACTTGTGGCGGGACATACATTAAGACAAGAAACAACACCATTAGTAGTCATTACAATAAAATGTCAAGATGCTAATGCTGTATACGCTAATTTAACAGTTACTGTGCAGCCAAATAGTGTGCCCGTAATTACAAGTCTTCTTGCCACTGGAACATACATAGTAGGGACACCGGGAAAAGTAAAAATACACGATTTAGTAGTAACCGACGCAGAAGGTGATAATTATGGATGTACACAGACGGTTACACCTACACCTGTTCCCGGTACATTTCCGTTCGAATACAACACTACCAGCAAAGGTAAGTAAAAACCTTCAAATTTGAAGGTTATTTTTGTCCGATGTATGTCATTTCAACTGAGTGACAGTCCTTCTAAATAAAGGTTAGTAAATGCAAAACGTTTTAACTCGTAAGCCGAAGGCGGAGAGTTGTTAAAATGACAAGAAAAAAATCACGCGAGGCTTCAAGCTTATTAACAGCTCTAAAAGATGATCTTCGTGCTTCCGATAAAATATAGTGCGCAAGTTTCTTTCAAAATCGTATACGTTATATTTCTTCATTTTCTTGAGTTGAATACGGTGTTGTTATATTAAATTGAAAAGAATTTTATGCATGTTTATCAAATTGTTTTTTTTATATTGCGTCTCTGATCAGCGAGCCTGCCGCGCAATAATTTGCCAAAGGTGAAAATACCATTTGTTCACCTGTGATTTGTGTATCGCATATATTTATAGCAATGAAATCGACATACATACGATATCACACATTCCGATTATTTTCACGTATTACAGAATAATTTAATACATGCATACGTATGCAGCAGTTCTGTGGATGACAATGAAGCTTTGCCACGTGCAGATTTTCAGGGCTTTCGAGTTTCAGCTCCATCGGAGCTTTGATTAAGTCTGCAACCTTTATTAGTTTTCTAGTCTTCAATGGTGAGAGTCGCAACGTTGGAGATACAGTTACTTCAGCAAAAACGAATTTGGTTGCTTTATTTCACTATCTTTGGTTATGTTTGTGTTGATTTTTTTTTATGCAAATTCTTACAAGTCATACATAAATGACAAACAAGCTTAACACCAAGAATCTTAAGTTCAAAATCCCATAATGTCTTACTTTATTTTGAATAATTTGTATGTGCCTGATGCTAGTATAGCTTGTGCAAAATTTTTTGGAAAGAATATAAAAAGGAAAACAAGTGAAACAAAAGAAAAGGGTGAACATTATAAATTATTAAAAAGGTAGGACGGTACTAATGAGTTCAAAACTGTGTGTAACCTACATTCCGAAAGAACACAGAAAGGGGATGTTTGGGTACCAATAACTGGTTTAACCCTACCGCTAGCTCTCAAGTCCGGCTATCCCGAATTCCTATCGTTGTCTCGCTTTCTCTTCTGCCTTTTTATTGTTTTTTCTTGTGCAGTTCCCTGATAGATTGTGGCATTTGATTGTAGTTTTCGGCCTTCTTTATCTTTTCTACACGAATTCCGATTCACAGTAAAAACCAAAGGTTGAATATAATTTGCTTTAATTTTTACAATTTATGCCATATAATATCTCTGTCACCGATGAGTGAATAAAGCTTCTAAAATAAAAAAGAACTTTTAATTTAGCTGAGAATGATCTTTTTAAGAATTTTTACAAAACACATTGTCCTCATTTTCAATGAATGGAGGTAAAACTAAAAATGTTAACATAGTGGTTTGTGTTTTACTCAGAGAATTTTGTGTCATCAATATATATATTATACTCTTGTTCTTAGAATGACCAGATAAAATTATGACTTCACCTTGGGTTCTTCTTTTCAATCAGGAAATTTTCTGAAAATATTACTTTTGTAGCCTATTGAAAAATAATTTGTACCGCGCTACCGAAAGGCAAAATAAGGCGAATCTACTACTATTACCAAATCAACTGAAACAAGTCCCATAATCTAATCAAAGTAAGCGAGAACCGAACCGAATTTGAGGGATAGAAATTGCGGTTAAGTTTAAACTTATTTTATTTGTATAATATACAAAAGGGTTGGACACAAGTTAAACAAACTTATAAATGAAGTCCTCTCCTTTTATACCATTTTTACAATATAATGCATGCTTATTATACAATATTATGTATAAATAATATCTTATCACTATCAATCAATAGGAATGGTGAAGAAATGAAAGATTTTAAGGAAAAAAAAAGATTTTAAATGAAAAGAAAGAGAACAGTATTTTTTTTATGTCTGTGGATTAATGAATATATTACGTACTACAAAGGCTTGTTATACTGCAAGGAATCTTTTGGTACTCTTTATGTAATCAAATACATTTTTGAAGACACACTCATTTTGTTCATTTGTTAATACTTTATTTCCTGACGTTACAAGCCATAGATCAATAGAGCATTCAGCGGGTAGCCAATTCAAAAAAAAAAGAAAAGAATGTTACGTTGTTCATCATATTTTGGACAACAGAAGAAGAAATGATAGGAGTCTTCCTTGCCTGTATCCACAGCTACATGAAGGGTCGGGTATTAAATTAATCCTACAGAGATCATAATGCAAAAAACTAGCTGAGCATCTGAACTGAGTCAGCAAGATATTTAATTTTCGGGGTCCGTAAGAATAATACTTTGGAATAACTTTTTCACCAGACATCTTTTTAAGTTCTGTTTTAAACCTCTGTAAGGAACCTGACTGACGGATACTAAGAGTCAAGCTATTCCATTGTACTATACTTGATGGAAAGAATGAATCGTTAGTAATTGTAAGCCTGCAGAACGGCAAAATATCTTCACCGTTTCTTAGTGGATACACAGTTGTGCTTTGTACATTAGGAGGCAACAAGCTACTTAGATACGGAGGAACATTTCCATTTTTTATATTGTAAAACATTTGAATTCTACGTTTTTTACGACGTTCCTGTAATGGTTCCCATCCTAATTCATCATATATACGATTTATATTCGTAAACATAGGAAGACCTGTTACGATTCTCGCAGCTTCCAGCTGCAACTTTTCAAGTTTATTTGCACTTCCAATTCCACACCCATCCCAGACTTCCCTAGCATATTCCAACAAGGGACGTATAAAAACTAAGTATAATTTCTCTAAATTTGACCTGCTTAGTTTATATTTTAGTTTTCTCAAAATGTTAACATGTCTGGATACCCTGGATACAATATTATCTATATGGACTGTCCATTTAGCATCACTATTGAAAGTGACGCCTAGGTATTTATGAGACTTGGTTACTTTAATATTTTTCCCATCGAAAGAAAAGTTAAGTTTGGTTTTTCTAAATTTGAAAAGAGCAGAAATTGCGGTGCGACTGATCAAGAACATGTGAAACGAACAATCCTGTAGAATATAAACAAAATCCAAGTAGCAGTTTCTTAGGTGATGTATCCAAGAGATCTGCCAGTGTATAACATTGTAATTTTTTTTCATATTCCAGAACTCCTACATATATTAAAAATAGAAAAAAATGGTGCAATATGATCTAGTACATATTATGAATGAATTGAAAAAAAAATCCGAGTAACCTTTTCATAGAGTTGCGTCCACAAGAATTTTTGACATATGAATGTTGTCTTTTCTAACAACATATACCATTACGATTGGCCTTGTATAATTATCGAATGCGAGTAGTTTCAATTGAAGTGTTTAAAAAAAATTTTTATGTCACAAAACAGATAGAATAATTTTTAGCGCAGAAGCACTGTAGTTTTTAAGAACTGAATGAATCAATCATCCTTTACAAAAACCGCTACACAGACGACATTGATAGTTCAGACTTTGATTGGATATCTTTATATTCATATCAACTTTTTTACAATTGATTTTTAACACAACCTTCCCTTAAATATTCATGTTAACGAAACAAATAGATTGATTGATTGATTGATCGATTGATATGGGGTTTAACGTCACTTTCAGCAGTATTTCAGCTATCTCATGCCGGTCAGTTTTAATGGTGGAAAAAGTCGGAGTGCCCGGAAAGAACCACCGACCTTGGGCAGATAACTTACATACCTTATCAGTTACGATTGTAAGTCGAGTGCAACCTTTTTTGTACAAAGTGGGATGCAAGCTCACACCGCAGTGGTGATAGACTACAGTGGTTGTATAGGTAGTAGAACTACCTTTATCATTCGGCCACCCGGCCCCCTCGAAACAAATAGAATAAAAGTGTATATGCAAAGGACACAACAAAGGTTTTAACGATGTACAGATTGAGCTCCTGTATTATCTTAGCGTTCGCTTCAATTTTATGAAAAAATGTTGGATTACGTTATAAAATTACTACAAAATTATTTGCTGCAAATTATATAAAAATTGATTGATTGATTGATTGTAAAACATCAATCAATCAATCAATCAATCAATTTTTATACAATTTGCAGCAAATAATTTTGTAGTAATTTTATAACGTAATCCAACATTTTTTCATACAAGTCTGCTACAAATAGCGAACGAATCTTTTTTTTCTTTCATCCTTATATGAATGTATCTGCGCTGCAGAAATATTAAAATTTCCATTGATTGATGGTCATTCAAAACTAAATCTTACAACATATTGGCATCACAACAGACTTATATTCTGTGTTGGTGGAATGTTAGGTCCAGGGGGTGTCACATTTAACAAACAAACCAAAAAAAAAAAAAAAAAAAAAAAAAAANAAGAAAAAAACTAGACTTCTATAATGTTCCGAAGTACAACTTTGAAAAGTTACGATATTCTAGGTTTAGGAATCTGTTAAATCTAAGTAGTAGCTCGCTCTTGCAAAGCTTTTCCCTGAACTGATTTTGGCTGTCCCTTTAGGTCCTTAAGTTAATTGTTATTTTCCAGCTTTTGAACATATTTTCTTTTCAAATGTTTTAAATATTAGCACTGAAGTTGCGCAAGTTGTTGAAATTGCCAAGCCACAAAAGAAGAATTTACTGTAATTTTGCTTGTTTTCCCCCTTAGTTGAAGTATGTAAAATATAGTTATTTCGGTATAAGTTTCATTTCTTGGAGATATTAAACGTGTTATGTACGGTATATTACATGTATCATTTGATTTTATTTTCCACAGCATATGAGATGTACGTAGCAGAAAACCCAACGTTAAAAAACCTGATTTCTATAATGTTCCGAAGTACAACTTTGAAAAGTTACGATATTCTAGGTTTAGGAATCTGTTAAATCTAAGTAGTAGCTCGCTCTTGCAAAGCTTTTCCCTGAACTGATTTTGGCTGTCCCTATAGGTCCTTAAGTTAATTGTTATTTTCCAGCTTTTGAACATATTTTCTTTTCAAATGTTTTAAATATTAGCACTGAAGTTGCGCAAGATGTTGAAATTGCCAAGCCACAAAAGAAGAATTTACTGTAATGTTGCTCGTTTTTCCCCTTAGTTACAGTATGTTATATCTAGTAAATTCGGTATTAGTTTCATATCTTGGTGATATTAAACGTGTTGTGTACGGTATATTACATGTATCAGCAGACAATAGACCATATTCGAGGTCCGGTATTTAGATTCACCAGCTGTTGTTTGTCCGCCCAATGTCACAAATATGTCCGCCCCATGTGACCAAGAATGTACTTCAACAATACAGTTTCATGACGTCTAAGGCTCTATGACATATCGTTTTCTATACTGTGACGTGGTCTGGTAAACCCTGATACTACAGCTCGGATATGGTCTATTCATTTACTTTTTTACAGCATATGAGATGTATGTAGCAGAAAACCCAACTTTAACAGCTTCATCTTACAACTTAAGTATTACCTGTAGTGATGACTATGGCTCTTCGAGCAAATTATTTGCCTTAACAGTTACTCCAAATAATAATCCAATGATGAGCGGCTTTCCAGCCACGGTTACAGTTATTGAAACAGAAACAGCATCAAGACAGTTATTGCCATTTACAGTCACAGACCCGGAAGGTCAAACTCCTGTGTGTTCATTGGCGTCAACACCTCCTGGACCTTTTTCGATAAATCAGAATCTTGGAATTGCAACTCCAAGTAAGAATACGTAATTTCACTCACTCCCCCCCCACACACACATGACTTAATATGCTGATATTAAAATGAAGTAGATTGATTTCGTTTTTATACTGTAAACCGGGAAATTTTCACTGCAGTTTTATTTTCGCGATTTTGGCGTTTGGAATGAAAGCGGGAAAATAAAACGGTGCGAATATACTAGTCTATTATTGAAGTCAATGGTCAACAATTTGGCAGCGCGAATTTAAAAATGCGCGAACTAAAATCCTGCAAATTTACCGCGAAATAAAGACGTCGCGAAAATTTCCCGGTTTACAGGTTAGTAAATTGACCTAAGTCAAACAGTTCATATCAAAGAATGATCACCTGTTTCATTTAAAACTAGCTGTTTTTGAGTATACCACACCAGAACTATTTACAATGAGGAGCATGGTTTAAATCGTGTATGATGCAATGTTTGTAAAAGAGGTGGGGGTAGACCAGGGTAGCCCTAAAAGTTTCCACATTTTTAAATTTTTTTACCGATTTCTTACAGTATTCAAACTTTAGATGTCCATATAAACTTTACACAATTTTCAACAATTTTTACCGTTGCGTTTTGTGTGTAATAATCGTATGTTTCCTCATGTTATTTTGTCCGTTCAGGACTTAATTCTGGTGTATAAGATATGCTCTGTTTGAACTTGTGTTTGAATTAAATCATCCCAAATGCCAAATTCTGTAGTATAAACAAGTGTGAAAGTAGACATTAAATAAAGTAATAAATTTCAATAGTTGGAAATTTAATACATTGGTGAAATCATATACACTAAAAAGTTTGCCCAGTTTTATCAGTTTGCTAATATATTTTGGTCCGTTCAGGACATGATTCTAGAGTTTTAAATAGGCTCTAATTGAAACTGTGTTTGATATAAAATTACCCCAAATGCAAAATTATGTAGTTTGACCAACTGTGAAGGTAGGCATGAAAAAAAGATGATTAATTTCAATAGTTTGAACCAAAATGCAAAGTTGATTTGAGCCAAATTAGACTGAAAAGTTGTCCCAATTTTAGTATTAAGCATATCTTGTAAAAAAATTAGTGTTAAATTTTCACCAAAGAATGAGAATAGAAAGTCAATTAGTTTATGCAAGATATACTAAAATTTTAGAAAACTCTACATTGCATTTTTTCAAAATT
This sequence comes from Modiolus philippinarum, assembly GCA_002080025.1. Lineage (NCBI taxonomy): Eukaryota > Metazoa > Mollusca > Bivalvia > Mytilida > Modiolidae > Modiolus > Modiolus philippinarum. The sequence continues at coordinate 229,976 of MJUU01038503.1, read as the reverse complement.
GAGTATGAAGTCTCGTCAGGTACAAAGTACAAAACTTTTAGGTTGCTATTCAGGGATTTTCAAACCGAAGCGATGTGAATTTCGAAGTCGTCATGTCATTTTTACGAAGTTGTGAAGTTTTGAGCTCACCTGGCTATGTCAGGGTGAGCTTTTGCTATCACTTGGCTTCCGTCGTCCGTTCGTCGTAAACTTTTTTTTTCAAAAATCTTCCCTGAAAGCACAGGGCCAATTTAATCCAAACTTTGCTAGGGTATGTAGGTTTAAAAAAATGTGTTTTGTTAGTCCGAGGACCAAACAACATGGCCGCTGTTACTAAAAATAGATCATGAGGGGGTAAACTGCTGTCTTTGGCAAATAACTCAAAAACCGCTGCCGATATCTCACACGAGATAAAATTGATCAGAATATCCAGATATATCTATCTTGCAATTTTAAAGAAAATCGGAAAACCCTTCTCAAAGTTATAGCCCTTTTCCGTATATTTTTCAAAATTTACGCATTTTTTTTTTCAAAAACTGTAACAGATAGAGATAAGGTGTTTAGTGAAAAAGTGTTCAGCATATCAAGATCTTCATACTTTGAAATTTTGAATACAATCCAAATGCCTGTGTAGAAGATATTAACTGTTTTTTTTCAATTTTTTTTTCAATAGCATATATGGTTTATGGGTTATTCTCTTTAAATTCTGCTTTCAAATCTTCTTTGGTTTACTTTTCTCTTTTAAGTTTTAAAGAAATTCCCTGCTATCATTTTATTAGAAATAATTATTTGTTACATAATCAAGAGCAGAAATAGTGTTTTTGTACAATTTTTTACAATTTTTTGCAAAAATACTTCCCTAATATAATTATTTATTTCACATCTTAATAATTTTTGTATATAAACGATATTGTGTCCTACAGTTAGTATTTGCCTACCATGCAAATTCCTTTTGCAATTAAATTTTTAAGTATCATCTGGGCTTCATTGCATGTATTTGAAAATAAGAAGTATGAAAGAGACAACGACCCAAAGGGGAGCAAAAACAACTCAAAGCCAACACAAGATCTTCAATGAACGGCGAGGAAACCCCACAACCAACGGCAGGCCGGAGTCGGTCCCTAATCAATTTCAGAGAAATAAACATCATTCTAGACTTTATTAATGACATAGCTTTACCATGCTGAGGTTTTTTTGCCATCACTGTGTGGTGGTCTGTCCGTTGTAATTTTTTCATTCAAACATCTTCTTCTCTGAAACCGCTGGGCCAAATGGAACCAAACTTGGTCACAATAGTCCTTAGATAGGCCCCTTTAAAAAAAAATGTACCCGGCAAATAAACACGCTATCCAAGATTGCTGACGGTGGGATTTTTGTCGAAAAATGGACCATATATTCAAAGACTGTCCCCCCTTAAGCTACTTGGCCAATTGGAACTTAACTTTGTCAAAATGGTCCTTAGGTGACCCCTTTTAAAAAATGTCTTGCAAGTTCGTATTATATCGAAGATGGCCACCCGTATTATATCGAAGATGGCCACCAGCGGGGAACGCGGTTTTAACATTTGACCCTACGGGAAAGCATTCAAAGATCTTCGTCTGTGAAACCTCTGCGACAATTGGAACAAACTTGGTCACAATAGTCCTTGGGTAGTCTCGCTTAAAAATTGTGTCCGGCAAGTCCGCACTTTATCCAAGATGGTCGCCAGCGGGGAACTTTGTCAATAATTAGACAATATTGCAAAAATATTCTCCTCTGAAACTACTGGGCCAATTGGAACCGAACTAAATCACAATGATTCTTAGGTGGTCCCTTTTAAAATGTGTTCGGCAAGTCCACATCATATCCAAGATTGCCGCCAGTTGGGAACTTGGTTATAACATTAGACCCTGTAGGGAAACATATTCAAAGATCTTCTCCTCTGAGAGTACATGGCCAATTGGAATCATACATGATCACAATGGTCCTTACTTGGTCCCATTCATAAAATGTGTCCAGGCATGTCCGCATAGCATCCAAGATTGCAGTCAGCGGGGAACATTGTTTAACCTTGGACCCCATAGGAAATCATCTCCTCTAAAAATACCAGGCCGATTGGAACCAAAGTGAGGCACAATGATCCTTAGATTTTCTTCTTCAAAAGGTGACAGTCAGTCTACATCAAAAACAGCTGTCAATGGGTAACATAGTTGAATTTTTGATCATATGACATCAATGTCTATCAACAAACTTGAAAATGAGACCCTTAAACGTTTGGATTATTTTTACTTATTCGGTCAGTCATGGCCCAGGTGAGCGATACAGGCTCTTGATAGCCTCTTGTTTTACGTTACGCATTATGACGCGGCGTTATGTGCATTGTTATGTCAAGGGAGGTCATTAGATGCGAAATGCATAATCTAATACTGATGTCTCACAAAGAATTTATGCGTCCCAAATGTAAAGAAGTGTGAGAAAATAATAAGCATGACCCGGCAATTTTGAAGAATATCCATTATCACGACTACATTCTCTATGATTTGTTTATAACCTTCACAAAATCTAATGACCCAAATATCAGATACTGCACCTTGTTTGGTTGAACTATCGTTGTTTTGATATGTTTGACATGTATTAAAAGCTATTGATCACTATTCGATAGAGAACAATTTTAAATTGCAAAAAATGTTCAGCTTATCAAGAACTATAATATCTACATATGTCGGTAGAGCTCAGACTCAACAAATGCATAGTTTAGCATTTGACATTTTTGAGAAAATCATATAAATTGATTATTATTGAAAACCCTTTTCAACCTCAAGTTGATATTAGACCAGGGAAGTTGACATGATGGCCATCAAATTATTATAAACTAGACAGGAATAAAAGCCCTGTCCTTGATAAACAAGAGGTTTCTATGTATCATGTGCGTTTTTGTCACATGTACATTCACTCCAAATCCTCTCATTTTTTCTATATGGAAGCATGATTGTCATTACACAATATCTTATTTTAGTACCGAACGTGAATCAAATATCGCAGTTATTACTTTAAATTCGATTTTTTTTGTAGTGAAATGTTGTAAATTGATACTTCTTGAAAACCGTTAAGTTGATATTAACTGGGCATTGAAACATTATGGTCATTAATCAAAATGAAGGATATTTTATACCATTATAAATCAAAATAGGTGCCTCCGCGGGGCTTCGCTGGACATTGGACCCTACGGGAAATAGTTGTGTAAGTGGAAATTTGCCTTAAAAATCAAGTTCATATTTACAGTGAATGGTAACATTATAGTCCAATACCAGATATAATATTTGAGGTCCTATCATAAATTAAAGATCATCATCATCCAAAATGTAAGCTATGGTATTTATTTAATTATTAATCTTTGAAGCTGCTTTATGCAACATGTTTGATTTCATTACCAACCATTTAAAATAGAATTACGGTTATCTCGGTTATCTTATATAAGACATTAAAGGAAATCTATCGCCACCATTAGCCTGGTTAGCCAGGCTCATGTGAACCTCGTTTTAATAGAAAAAGGTGATGTGATTAAGTACAGACAAGATCCTATCTTATGCAATTATATGATTTTCCATCTATTATGTTTGGTACCAACATCGATTTTTTAAATGTTTCATTACTTACACGTGAGGTTCCTCATCCACAATTTTTCATTTCTTGAATTTGTGTGATTTTATATCAGTGTTGTTTAAAAGCTAACTTTTCCTTCCGTGCAAATATTCATCTTCGTCGCTAGCTAGTGGCATTGTACTTTTTTCGAGGCTTGGCTATTATTCTTGTTTTCATTGTTGTTATTAATAACTGTAAACTACTCAGTTCATTTTTTTAAATTTCGGTAAAGTTTGTAGAATAAATGTTTCCCATCCTTTATCACTATTTCAGCATACGCAGTTGATTTAAATGTTGATGCAATTGATTTACTCGACGGCAAGGCTAATTCACTTCACATAATCAACGTCACATGCGCTGACCCAGCTGGTGGGACCTCTTCTGGGCTTCTATATTGTCAGGTGACTCCAAATGAAGAGCCTGTGATTACAGGACTACAAGCCAGAGTAGAAGTCAGCGAAAATCAAAAGGCTGAACTTTTGATATGGACCCTTGTACATTCAGATCCAGAAAATGACCAAGTCACATGTGTTTGTACAGTGACTCCAGCAGGTCCATTTGATTTTAGACAGACTGCAGGAGGAAGAGGTAAAGTCGCGGAAGAAATAAGGTTTTGTTCAATTTATTTTATTACAAAAATGCAAGTAGATCAATAAAGGTATAGTCCAGTTAATCTTGTAAGGTGATTCGGTCGCAAGTTCTTGTAGGTATATTTTGCTTTTATGGGATTGGATGCAGTCTAGTAGCTTGCACGTTTTATCGAAAATTTCTTACAAAAGATTGATTTTTATTTGTCAACTTATGTGTCGATCACAAAAAATATTCATATTGCATGTGAACCAAGCTTCTTGGAGAAATTAAACACAAGATTGTTACGACCTCGAATTAAAACTTGCAGTTTAAAGTTCATATTTGATCTGTTATAGGTGTCAGTTGCTTTGAGTTGTAAGTGATGTTTTTTTTTCAAAGTAAAAAGACAAGTGAATTCCGCTCATACCGGTGCTAGGGGTCATCTTGAAATAATTATGAGGTAAGAGTGTTTGCTCTTTGTTGAAGGCCTCAAGGTGACTTCAATGTGAAGAACAACAATGAAAACGTTGTTCCATTGGCTTAATCTTACCATGTATTTCTATGTACATTTAGAAAAAATATCACATGAAGAGAAAATATCACTCTGTCTCGGGTGATATTTCTTCATGTGATATTTTTTCTTCGTGTGGTAACCTAGCATTACACCCTACACTGAAGGCAGTATTTTTATAGTATTCTTATGGAAGTATTTTTATTCAATTAGCTAATGTTTATAAAACTTACATTCTATTTCAGCCTATACCTTATATGTTCAATCTGGTGCTAATTTTGACCATGACACGATAGATTCTTATTTGGCTACTTTTACCTGCACCGATCATCATAGTGGTCGGACTGGAAGAAGTTCTAACAACTCGCTGACCATAGATATTATCAAAAATAGAACCCCAGTATATACCAGTGCAAGTAAGTTTGCCAGTCCTGTAGATATATTTAACAAAATATGATAACGTTTAAAAGTGTAAAAAACAGTAATGGCATTTTGAAGAAGCGAATATGCCTTTTCTTGACCTGCAAAGCAATATTCCCCGAGACCATTGTTCGAGGTGAATACTAGTATGTGTATTTCTAGGTAAATAAAAAGCGTATCCACCGATACGAAAGACCATCGTTTTTTAAATTGCCAATTTCAATTTCACGTAATGGAGTAAATATAACTCCATCGAACGAATACGTTATTGATTCATCTCTAATAATTAATTGTTAAAAGTGTTCATTAACCCTTCCCTTCATGACACGTAGCTGACAAGTCAAGTTTTGACCATTCTGAATTGAGCTAGAAAATCAAAATGTTCTAGGTTCTCTGAAATTCTAGTAAAAAGGTTCATACTTGGTTAAAGTACACACTACCCTAGTGTCTGCAAGAAAAATGCTGTCAAAAGTATTTTTTTTTATAAAATCAGCAGTTCATACTACACCAGTAAGTCAACAAAATTAAAAAATCTACCTTTTGAGGTACAAACTAGGCTATCTAGCGATGATGTATGTTCTCCAAGCTTGTGCCCCCTTCCAAACCACAAAGACAGACGGGGAATGAGACCCCCGATATATCTTTTTAGTGGCCAGGCGCGCACGAAAATTGCCAAAGTTACTGGTATATGTTGTTCAATAAGACCATACTAAAATCATAGAGCCTTAAAACACCCTCCTATAGTCCTGACAGGGGGGATTAATGCATCAAATGGTGTCACTATGAAAGAAAGGGTTAAGCAACTTTATAATAAGTATACAAATTGTCAAATTTTAACCCCTTAGAAATATTGAAATTTCGATAAGTCATACCGAATCGTTTAAAATTAATTTCAATTTCTTTAAATGCAATCTCGTAAAAAACAACTGAGTCTGGTAAATAACTAGAGGCTCAGATACTGAGCCTGTATCGCTTACCAAAATGCGTCTATGCCATGCATGACCAAAAATGAAGTTTACTAATGGGTCTAATGTTTAGATCTGTTCTCCATTAGCACCCATGTTTTTGTCTGATCCTATTGAAATGAGTAATTTTTAAGAGAACTTTCTATGCATTAAGTTAAATTTGCTTAAATAGTTTCAGAGTAGATGATAAAAAGGATGGTTTTCTCATACCGGTCTCAAATGTTAAACAATGTTCTATACTGGAGGCCATGTTTTTGTCGGATCTAAATGATATGAATGAAATGAGAAAATTTTGTAAAGAACCTTCCATACCTCATTGCTGTCAATTTTGGTTGAATTTGCTTCAGTGGTTTCAGAAGAGAAGATTAAAATGTGATTTTCCCTTTGGGTTCAGTGTTAAACCTAAATTCTACGCTGGCGGCCATGTTTTTTTTATTGGATCAGAGCATACTGAGCAATCTTTGTTAAGGACCATCAGTACATCATTCCCGTAAAGTTTGGTTGAATTTGTTTCAGTGGTTTCAGAGGAGAAGATAAAAATGTGATTTTTCCCATAGGGTCCAATGTTAAACTATGTTCGGTGCTGGCAGCCATGTTTTTATCGGATCGGAGGAAAATGAGCAATCTTTGTTAAGGACCTTTTGTACATCATTCCTGTAAAGTTTGGTTGAATTTGCTACAGTGGTTTCAGAGAAGAAGATGAAAATTGTGATTTTCCCAGAGGGTCCAATGTAAATTATGTTCCATGCTGGCGGTCATGTTTTTATTACATTTCACATTTGATTCGTTACTGTCGAGCGTGTAGTTTGTACAGTGATTTTTTTAACACAGCAAAAACACTGTCCCAAAAGCTGCTTAGTCAGGAATTTGTTCAACCTATGTTAATTTCATCCCTCAAGAAATTCTATGGCCGTCACCATAACATAATTGAAAGATATGACGAGTCAGTATCCCAAATGAAAGTGGACATTTTCAGCTAGATTCACGTCTTCCCAGATTTGGCTATCGACTTTGACATTTTCCCGGATTGAATCACTCACATGCTTACCCTTCCGGACCACCTGATGTCGCTCTCGATTTTATGGGAGTTCACACTGTGTGTGCTTCAGTTTTTTTGTGTTGTCTTGTCATATTTTAGTTTTGTCTTCGTTAGTTATGATTGTAGTACCAATCTGTCATTGTCCATGTGTGAATACTCGATGATTACAAAAGCTTTTCAAAATTTAACTTGGTACTGTTTGAGGGTTAGAGAAGTAGCATGTACCATGATTTTAATTGGTTTAATTGGTTTAAAAGGGTTAGCTAAAGACATTAACCAATCAGCTTCCTTACAGATCATTCAAAAACATAATTATATGCCTCACTTACCGTGTGACGGGTGCTGTTAACAGAGCAGGACATGCTTACCCTTCCGGAGCACCTGATGTCATTCTCAGTTTCACTGGAGTTCACACTTTGAGTGCCTTTGTTTTGAATGTTGTAAATTCTGTTTCTGTGCTTTGTATCTGTCTAACGTCATTGTTTTGTATCTAACTTCATTGTTTTCTATGTTCTCGTTTTGGCCGTGTCTTTGGACTTCGATTTTTGTAAATTTCACTCCTTTGTTCCTTCGGTATTCTACTACCGTTGTTTCGAAAATTAAGCTTTTTGCTATTAATTTAAATATCAATTTCATCTGTTTTCTCTTTACAACATTACAATACTTATTTGATATAGTTGCTATGGACTTCTATAAATCACAGTGTTGTTGCTAGTGACCTTTACCATATTTTATTGGCAA
>MJUU01038503.1:207500-221539 GCA_002080025.1 Modiolus philippinarum | reverse complement strand
ATCTTTTGTACTTATATTGAAGATATGCATGTGGTAAGGATTTGGATTTTGGTTATTTTTTGTCAGAATTATACATTGTTGAACATAAGTCATTTATTTGGTGATTTTGTGGTATAGGATACATAATTTGTCCGCGCAACTCCTCCTACAGTTTTGATGCTAGGAAGTTTTTATTTTGCAGATGATTTGTACTTCGGGTCGATTCAATAAATTTGTCCCTGCCCGATCTTCTTGACCAATCAAATGCAGTGATTTTGTAACTGATTTATTGTTTGCTTCTATATCAATGATTGACAGTTCCTTTGTAAAAAGATGACAAAATGCTACATTGTACATGAAAGTACACAATATTATGTCTGTTCCATTCAACATTTGATGACAATGTGTTTTGTTTCAGACAGAAGCTGACAAAAGATATACACGTCACAAGCTTACGGTGGGGACAGAATTAATTGAATCGGTTCTATATTGAAGATGTGCATGTGGGAAGGATTTTATTTTTGTTGCATTTTTGGAAAAAATACACATTGTTCAAATTAGTCATTTATTGGAATAATTATTAATAGAAGGTACATTGATTGTCCGCACAACTACTCCTACAGTTTTGATGCTAGGAAGCTTTCATTTGTACTTATATTGTAGATGTGCATGTGATATGTATTTTGATTTTGGTTCTTTTTTTCAAAAATATACATTGCTAAACTTTTAATCTTTTGGTGATTCAGTAATAAAGGGTACATAGTTTATATGTGCAACCTAGAGTAACATGTGTTGAGCGGGGGCATCATATATGTCTTTCAGACACAAATATTACTAAAAAATCCCAATTTGGTTCAACCTTGCGCGGGGGCATGTCATCCTCTAGTTATCTCTTGGACTTTGTCTCTTGACGATTTTGTAATAAACTCTTAAGGTGGCTCACTCATCACATTTTTGAATTTGAGTCATATTTCGGAACTACTCTGGTTTTCTCCGGTTCAATGGCTTAAAAAATTTTGCACACGGACCCCACTTTTTATTTCATGAATGTTTTCTATTGGTCAAATAAAGACACCTGACAAGTTTTCTTTAAATTCTTTATATAACTTAGTCATAATGTTAAATTAAGGGAAGATCCAGAGAAATCTACTTCCTGCCAAATTTTTAATGCCGTGTAACTCAGTTAAAAGCACACGGACCTATGAATTTCTTTTTACCATTTCATTAAGTCTACAATGTGTAATCAATTGAAATAGGTTTCAAGAAATCCTTGATGTAAACAACATCAGGAGTGAGCCTCCTTGACGAGTTGAAGCGATAACAATATTAAAGGTCATTGGTGCCCTTCACTGATTACCTTTGAACTTGATATTTTCAGATGTTACATATATTTCACTTATTTATATCAATGTCGAAGGTCCCAAGTCTACGATAAACAGTTTCTGAAAAAGAAATGTTATTTAAACTGAAAGTCATTAAGGGACAATAACTAAAAACATCATAGCGAACAGCAACGTTATGATCTTACGGACATTTCCACATTTACACTTAGTAATCTATCTTTTACGATTTCAGAGCAGAATATCCATTACCGAAAATGGATTAGTACGCTTCCTTAAATGTGAGGTCATGCAGTGATATCCATTCACTGCAAACCGTGAGACTTTCACGGCTGTTTTATTTTCCCTGATTTTGCGCAAAGGTATGAAGAGCAAAAATAATAATAATGTCAATATTTAAATGCGATTGAATGAATCATTTGGGCGACCGACAACCGCAAAATCAAGAACGCGCAAAATAGAATTTATTTTGAAAACTGCCAAAAAAAAGACGACACAGAAATTTCCCATCTAAAACACATTAAGGTATCGAAAGTATATAAAAATATATAAAATAATGCTGTTCGCTATGGTGTTTTTAGTTATTGTCCCTTAATGACTATCGAAAGTATATGTCGTTTTCTTACAGAAGTTGCAGCGCATAAAATCAGAAGGAAAATAATTCTGAGGATAACGTCAATATTTTAAAACACTAGAATCTGTTTCTTCTTATGCTACGTCGTATGAGTAATGCACACCTAAAAAGAGATTCGAGTGAAATTTATTTTTGATTTTAGATTCAACTACCCGAGACGCACAAAATACAGCCGCGGGGACGAAATTCTTTACATGTGGTACCACAGACTTAGATGGAGATACAGTAACGTATGATGTTACATTCACTCCTACAACAGACAGTATTTCCGTCGATCCAAGTAAGTCATGGTATAGTGAAATATCCTATTGTTCTGCATAGTTTGTATTGAAAAACAATATGTTAAGGTTTGTTATATTATTGTTCGCTAGATGTAATTGTATTTAAAACCAGTAGTACAAACAAACTAATCTACAGGTATCTCACTTATCACATATTTCGAAACTACTCTGGTTTTCTCAAGTTCAATGGCTTAAATAATTTTGCACACTAATTCTCATTCTAATATGACGTTTTTCTTTCGCTTTGGAAACAAAGCTTTGTTCTAATTCCAACAATATTTTTTAGCACATGCGTATATTTTTTACAAAAAGGATATTGTACAGTTTCACATTTTATTCACTCAATATTCATTTACTGCATATTTTGTGTAAATAAAGTTTGAAATAATGAATCGCCCAATAAGCTGAATTATAATGACAATAATAGAAATTTACATCAGTTACTGAATTTAAGACTGGGAATTGAAATTGACATAACAGTAACCTCGCAACGAATGTCTAATTGTTATGAAATCTTAACTATGTTGCATATCATGCTCTACAATTTAAATGTAAAAGTTTTAATTTGTAATGTTAATAAATGTATAAATATGAGTATTATTCCTTTTTTTTGCTTCAAATATAACTTAACTAAGCATTCATTTAAATTAGAAATACAACCAAGTCACACTTAAACCCGCTTCGATTTTAAAATATCCGTATTTTATATTTTTACAATAGATTACTTGTATTAATTCATAAGCTTATGAGTAACTTGTATCAATAAAATAACAAATATAGATTTCTCCTAGATGTCCATTTATGTGTATTTAAATTCTAGTGTCAAACCCAATATTGCCCTCTAAGAGCCGCTTCGAATGTTGAAGACGCTTGTTAAATATATTAGAATCGAAATAGATTATTGCAATTGGGCTCTATGCGAATTAGAACATGGGCTGACCTTATATTTGTCTTCATTTTATACCTCGCTATCGCTCGGTATAAAATATTGACAAATATAAGGTCTGCCCATGTTCTAATTCGCATACAGCCCGCTTGCAATAATCTATTTCTTAATTTTTTTATGTCCCCCTTCATCGAAGGGAGATGTATTGAATTAACCCCAATTCTTCTTCTTCAAATACAACCATGTACGGGGGGCAAACCTTTTTTGTCTTAAGGCCTATTGTGTTCATATTTGGAATGTATATGCATTGGGTCGAGGTGGAGTGTCGAGTAAAATAATAAGGTCATTGTGACCTTGAACTTCAATGTTAAGGATTAAAGTTGATTTTTATTTCAGGATTTTTTTTACGAGGCAGATTTTTTTGTCTTAAGGCCTAGTGTGTTCATATTTGTTATGTATATGCATTGGATCATTGGTGAGTGTCATTGGTGTGACCTTGACCTTCAATGTCAAGGACAAAAATTTACTTTTATTACAGGATTCTTGTCCGAGGCAGAACTTTTTTGTCTAAATTCCTGTTGTGTTCATATTTGGTATATATATGCATTGGGTCGCGGCGCAGTGTCGCGTAAAAGAATAGGGTCACTGTGTCTTTGATCTACAATGTCAAGGACAAAAATACTTTTATTACAGGATTCTTGTCCGAGGCAGAACTTTTTAGCTCACCTGGCTATAACCAGGGTGAGCTTTTGCCATCACTTTTTGTCTGTCGTCTGACGGCGAAACTGTTCAGCCAATTGGAACCAAACTTTGCCACAACAGTCTCTAAATTGTCCCCCTGCAAAAATGTTGTTTATTTTTTCAGGTCTTTGCTTTATGCAAGATGACTGCCAGCAGGGAACAGATTTAACATTGGAGCCTATGGGAAAACGTTAAAAGATCTTTTCCTCTGAAATTACTTGGCCAAAATTAAAAACACACCTTGTCACAATGGGCCATAGTTGTTCCCGTTTGAAAAACTTGCCTGGCTTGTCTGCATAGAACTCAAGATGGAACCAGTGGGAAATATAGTTTAACCTAAGATAATATAACATCAATGTCTATTAACCAATCTGAAAATAATGCCCTTAAAACATTTGGATTATTTTAACTTCATGTGCCAGCCATGGCCCAGGTGAGCGATACAGGCTCATGAGAGCCTCTTGTTTTGTCGAAAGGCCTATTGTGTTCATATTTGGTTAGTATATGCATTGGGTCATGGCACAGTGTCGCGTAAAAGAATTAGGTCTCTGTGACTTTGACCTTCATTGTCAAGGACAATAATTGACATTTATTATAGGATTCTTTTTTGTCTAAAGGCCTATTGTGTTCATATTTTGTATGTATATGTATTGGGTTGTGGCAGAGTGTCGTGAAAAAAGAATTAGGTAACTTTGACCTTGACTTTCAATGTCAAGGTGAAAAAAAAATTTATTATAGGATTCTTGTACGAAGCAGATCACTTATTCTTAATGCCTATAGTGTTCATATTTGGTATGAATAAGCATTGGGTCATTGCGGAGTGTGGCGTTAAAGAATAAGGCCACTGTGACCTTGACCTTCAATATCAAGGTAAAAAAATACTTTTATTACAGGATTCTTGTCCGGGGCAGAACTTTTTTGTTTTAAGGCTTATTGTGTTCATATTTTCTATCTATATGCATTGGATCGTGGCTCAGTGTAACAAAAAAGAATTAGGTCACTTTGACCATGACCTTCGAAGTCAAGGTAAAAAATTAATTCTATAACTGAATTCTTGTCCGGATCAAAACTTTCAAAACTTGTTGTCTTAAGGCTTTTTGTTACTATTTGGTATGTATATGCAGTTGTTGGTAACGAATGGTCACTGTGGCCTTGACCATCAATGTCGGGGTAAAAAAAATGATCTTAATTACTAGATTCTTCCAAGAAAAAATATACAGAGGAAGAAGTGATTAAAATGTTAGAGTTTCTGATCTACATTATATTTGTCCAGTTTGGAGGACTTGTTTTTCATTAAAATATGACAAACGCCATGACTTCACCTTTCGAAAAGTAAACTTCCCTTTTCTTTGTAGCAATATCCCAACAGCGCCGGCATATGGAGTTTACACCTCCCAGCTCATTCGCTATTCAAGCGCCTGCGTTCGATACAGTGACTCCTTTGACAGAGTCCGGTTGCTCACAAATAGGCTACTTCAACAAGGGTATGTTACCCAAAACTTGAAGTCATCCCTCCAGAAGTTTTACGGTCGACATCACCATCTTATGGACCGCTATGGGATATCTGTTTCCAGATGACAACATATCATTCCCTTTAAAGCTTAATTGTTGTTTCTTCTACCGGATTTGACATGTTCAACACGGCGGGTGTCTTATAAGAAGCAGGATATGCTTACCCTACTCTTTCTTTTTTGTTTCCGATATTGCCATTGTCCATGGATTATTCGTTTTGGATTTGCAGTTCGGTTCTTACTTACTTTCTTGTGAAAAAATGTATATTCATTTTAATATGATGTTATTTTTATCCTATCATGAATTATCTATAAACATATAGAACATCTTATTTTGATGTGGACTTTTTAACAAAGTAAAGCATCAAACTGATACGAAGAACTGACTTGATACTGATTTTGATAAAATCCAGATCAAAAGCAGAAGTCTTGTATTCCATATGTGTTTATTTCGAAAGAAGTATAAATTGTTTGATACAAAATAAAGGGGAGATAAGTTTAGTGCGCTAAAACAATTCAAGTTTTTCATGAATTTCTTCTATAGGTCAAATTAAGAAACATGATAAGTTTTCATAAATTTTTTGATATAACCTGCCACCTTTTAGACTAAAATAGTCCTGATGTTACATTCAGGGACAGAAAACTCAATTTCCTATTAAATTTACAATTTTTATCCGTAAAAAGCACACGGGCCTATATTTTTCTTTTCACAATAATGATTTTTTTTATTTTCTACAATGTTTAATCAATCAAAAATCCTTGATATAAACAGCCCGAGGATTGAGTCTCTTACGAAATGAACTGGTCATATTAAAACTAAAACCTGATGCTCGTTTTCGTTACTGGACAAAATTCTTACTTGGTAGAAAAATCAAATTAAATACTGAAAACTAACATAATCAAGAAATTGAAGCAATTTTTATTTTGTAGATAGGCATTTCTTACGTCTCTTTAGTACAAACAAAATCAAAACCACTGGAAGACCTAAACTAATATATTCTAAAGATAGAAGAGCACACTTGACGTTAAGGGTAAAGAAATTACTCCAAATCAGTTGAGAACAGGACATACTCTAATGTTTAATTTAGATATTGTGACTTTCCAAAAAATTTTTGTCTTCTGCAATGAAGTTTACAACAAGGCTGGTGATATCCTGGGCACCATTTATTCACCAGCAGAGGCATCAAAACAATTGTTATAATGTGAAAAAACTGATATTGTTGGAAATTTATTTCCCGATTGCTAAAGTATTAGTACCGTTAATGTAAGATCGCATAAATTAAATTTTGTGAAATGTTATATGGAGGTATTATCAAGATGACATTTACAAAATGTGCCATCAATAACATGTTTATAAAATTCAGGTTCTTAAATAGTTCCACATTTATTTTATGTGTCTTCCTACGTGGTTGTTAAGTGAGAAAAAAGTTGGAAGAAAAAAATAATATGAATAGACTTTGAACAAGTAATACCAGGATTAGCAAGTTCTTTAACTTCATTTAAAAGTTATCCCACAAACGATAACATGTAAGGAGTAAAATTATGAACCCAATAAGCAATAGGAAGCTTGGTCACAAAAGGCCTAAAGTGGTCTCTTTCAAAGCTAACTACTTTTATACTTAGCCTTCAAAGATGGCCACCAACGGGGAACATAGTTTTACATAGATCTATTTCGGAAATGCATTTGAAGATCTTTTGCTCCAAAACCACTGAACCAGTTAGAACCAAACTTGGTCACAAGCAATGTTCCTTTCAATTTTGTGATCTATATGTACATGTCGCTTCTAAAATGGCCACCAGTGAGGGAACATTACGTTTCACAAATGAATCTATGGTAAATGCATTCAAAGATTTCTTATCTGAAACACCCGTGCCTATTGAAACAAACTTGTTTACAATAGTCTTTTGGTGGTCACCTTCAAAATATGATTTTGTTTGTTCGAAACTCAAATTAGAACAAAATACATAATTTCGAAAAAAATCATTCAATGATTCAGTGATTTTCTATGGAATCACTTTGTCGGTTGTCGGTTGGGATCTTACTTGGTAACAAAAGTCATGGATGGTCACCATCAAAGGTTATGATTTTTATATGGCTACATTACATTAGACTTAATTCCTCGGGGATAATCAGAAGGCCATGACTCTGGTGAGCGATACAGGCTTTTAAGAGCGTATTGTTGCTTTTTAGAGCGTATTGTTGTCTTTAACTTCTACAAATTTGCATAATTAAAGTACTACATGAATTAAATATTTTCAAAAGAAGGTAATAAAAATAATTTAACTAAACCTTTGAATTTGAGGCATGTATAACTGAAGAAACGCTCTTAAAGTACACACACCTAAACAAAATTAAAGGAAGCTGTGTTTTCAGCAATATTTCGGCATTCCAGTTTCAGTACTGACTGCAAATAATCACCTAAAGCATGCCTATGATCATTATTCTTTCATGTGTGGACCTATATGATTCTATGAAGCTTTTTCTGTGTATTATAGGTCACAATCTTACTTTATTTCTTTTCAAAAATTGCTCATGTTTGTTTTTAAATTCATGCGGGTTTCAAAATGTCAATTAAAATAAGAAAAGGAAAAAAGTAGAAAAACTTTGGATAATCCTGGGTAAGTAATGTGCTATTTCTTTCTATCCTTTAGAGGAATATCATTCAGGCCCTTCGGCTCCATCGTATTACAAAATAAAACATACGGAGATCTGCATGATAGGGTATACGAATGCCATCAAGTGGGATATTGATTTTCCATTAAAAGTTAAATCAAAATTGGCGAATAACTTGTTCACAAAAAATCATAAAAAGTGAACATAGTACCAAAATTTATTTGGTTAGGTATAAGTAGAATAACAGAATAGGAGAAATATAGTTTCCATAACGAGAACTAGTTGATTATGAAATTTCTCACATCGAGTTAAATAAATTATGCAAATATTTGAAAGCGAGGCTTGCCGAGCTCTTAAATATTTCAAAATTTATTTAACGAGATGTGAGAAATTTCATAATTAACGTGTTTAAGTTTTGGAAACTGTTTCTTTAATGACTGGATGAAAAACACCGAAGATTGTGTTCCGAATAAATTTGGCGGGAAATCTCACGAAACTTGTTCTCCTTTCTAGAGAGGAGAACAAATGTTTCCACACCGTTCAGGAACTCTGAAAACTGGATAGAAATTAGAGAATAACAGAATGAATTCATATAGTATTGTACTGATATTTGTTTTGAATTAAAAGGTCAGTAAAGGGATATTGAAAAATTGCAGATGAGACAAAGTCTCTGACAATACATGGTAAAACAAGCAAATTAAATGGTTCCCTCATTGTAGAACTATTGCAACATTATTCGAATACTTACAGGGAACAAGCAAACAAGGGAAAGGACTCAAATGAAATAGATTTATTCGAACTTACGTTCTCGATAATTATAAGTAATAATGAAAAAAATGCCACATATCTATGGAAATTCTTCTCAATACATATGATATGTGTTGAAAAATTACCGAACACAATAAAAGAAAAAACAAAAGCTCCAGACGATGTTGATTGGTGAAGAAGAAATAATATTATACAAATATTATGTGTGTATGAGGTCGATACGATGTTATATCGACATGGGAAAAGCATATCGACCAAGGATGAAGTCGATACGATGTTATATCGACCCGGGAAAAGCATATCGAACGAGGATGAAGTCGATACTGATGTTATATCGACCTGGGAAGAGCATATCGACCGAGGATGAAAACCGAGGTCGATATGCTTTTCCAGGTCGATATAACATCGTATCGACCTCAAACAAACACAGACTATAATTGCTATATTATTAATTTACAAAAACACTAAATAGGTCAATGTTATCAATTATCTAAATATTTAAATGTAAAATACTAGTATAATTGAAATATTTAAGAAATTAATAAATATAAAATTGACTCTTAGAAAATTCATTTACATGTAAATAAATTAAATAAGATTATGTTCCTTTTACAAACATTCATATGAAGATGCCATATGTAGTACTTTTTTTAGTAACATGCGATATAACTTTTTGACAGACTGTTTCCTAGTCAATCTTTAAAAATATAATGAGTCATGTGATCATTTCTCCACTAATAAAACTCCTCAAACGATATCAAATTAATAATATATTATTATAACCAAAACATCAACGTTTAAAAATGTCATTTCTCTAATGGACATATGATACCTAAAAAATATAATATCAATTACAAATACATTTTGCACTGATCCTGTATTGTTGTTTTTTTTTTTTCATTTCAATTTTCACTTATGTACTTCTTCTTCTAAGTATCCTTCAATAATTTCATTTTGGAATTATGTTACATGTATTTAAAGAGTTTCGAGGAAGATAACACAAATCACAAACGAAGTCAATATTTTCCTAGGATATGACGTTGATAAATGTAATTTCACAAAGTAATCGCCGTTATGTTCAGAGATTTGTCGTTTTTGCCTACCAGTTTGGAAACATTAGTTAGATTACCGAAAGCAATTATTTTGATATTACTATCCGGAACAAACACAGAGACCTATACTGTTTATGCCATTTTTTATTTGCGTATTATTAGAAGTACACAATATCAATTTTTCTCAAAAACGGCAACATGTTTAGTCTTTTCAGATTTTCCTAAATTCAATTAGTAAGATGTATTTTATGCTGCCTCAATTTGTTTAGAGGCCTGGTATTCAGTGATTCACAGACATAAGTAACAAAATACCGAAGTTACTGTAAATTTTGTTTCTATATTTGTGCATCTCGAAAACTTTTGTCTCTTCAGTGAAGATCAAATCAAAACCATTTAGAAATTCATAAACCGAAATAATCGTAAAAGGTGATTACTAATTAATAATATGATGGTAAAAGGAAAGCGAAAATGAATAGAGCTACGCAGGAGGGAGATATTCCTTACTCTATAAAGTCACTTTCTCTTAATATCTAAATTTGTCAACAAATCATTGAAACCAAGACTTTATTATTCTGTTGCTTTGATAGTTATTAAGTTCAATTATTTTTTGATATACTAGTAGTATTTCTATTTCTGGGAATAACTGCATATTTGAACAAATACAATTTACAACATAAATATATATATATATGAAAAATAAAGGCTTTGAAATGCAGTTTTTTCTTATATAATTAAGAAATCACATGTCTCTACTGGTACAATAATCACAGTTCAAAATAAAATGTCACATTTTGCCTACCGGTTTCACTGTTGTATACAGATTTTCAAGGCTATCTGTTACTATAACGTTACTAAGAGAAAGATAACGTCACTGACGTCTTGCAACAAGGGAGGTAAATAGTAAATAGCATATTAATAAAATATAACATAAAATTAAATAAATTCGTATTAATGTCTTATATAGTTTAGACTTGGGCGGTATTTGTTAATAAATAAAGATTCTTTATTTACACGTTCTTCTTCCGTGGTATTATCATTACATTTGTAAAGTGGAAATACGGTAAACTGTGGATTCTTATTTATTGCACATATGTCAATGTGTGCACTCAAGGGGATCATTCGGGTAATTGGGTGTCTTATTTGTTGTCGGTGTACAGTCATTCTACGACGTATTGACATTCCTGTTTGACCAATATAATCATTACCACATCCCGCACAGGTCATTACATAAATTAAATTTTCGGATGCACAATTGAAGTTGGTTCTTACTGTAAAAATATCACCTTTTTTAAACCTAAACGTTGTTCCTTCTATCAAACTCGGACAAGCGCCACAGTTTGCGCGTTTACATTTATTCACTTCGGGACGTGAAGAATTGTTTGAAAGTTGCGCTTTAGTTAATATTTTTTTCAGCGATTTCGGTTGTCGTTTACTCTTTATGATTATTGCAGTTTGCAAGTGCGGTTCTTACTCGATCGTCTTGTCTTAAATATGTTAGATTAGGATATATGAGATTAAATGCTTCATTGTTACGTGGATTATATGTTGAAATATAGGCAATGACGTCTGTCTCGGTTTTCGACTTAGTTTCCCTCAATTCTTGTATGGACATTGACTTTGCCTTTTGTATTCCGTTTTCTATGACTGATAAAGGGTATTTTCTTTCAATTAATATTTTCTTTAGTTCTTGTAATCTCGTGTTTCTGGTTTCTTCTTTAGATATGATTGTACATAGTCGTCTCGCTAAATTGAATGGAATGTTTATTCTTGTGTGTTTCGGATGATATGAATTAAATGATAAATATTGCTTAGAATCGGTTGGTTTGTAGTACACATCAGTCTCGATTCTGTTCTTTTCCTTAATGACAAGTATATCCAAAAATGGTAATTTTTTACGGCTGTATTCCATGGTAAATTGTATATTGTTATTTATACTATTGATTAAAGCTTTAAAGTCTTCTAATCTTTGAATTCCATATTTCCAAAGTATAAAGCAATCATCCAAATATCGTTTCCAATTTTGTTGTAGAGTAGATATAGACAGAATGGGTTGCCGTATATTTGTTGAGATTTTTCATATATTTTGATTTCCAGAAATCCCATTACCAGATTTGCGTAAGTTGGCGCGACTTTGGTTCCCATTGCAGTACCGGATATTTGTCTATAGTATTCATCATTGAACATAAAATAATTGTTTTCTAATATAAATTTCAATCCTTCTGTAATTAAACTCTTGTTTATTCGTTCGGGTAGAAGTTGACTGTATTTTTCTATCCAATAATTAATAGCTTGAATACCAAAATCATGCGGAATATTTGTATAGAGATTTATTACGTCAAATGAGACAATTAGAGTATTTTCATTCACAGTTTTTGGGAGATGGTTTAACATATCTACAAATGTATATCATCTCGAACATAACTTTGTTCTTGTGTTACAAAGGGCTTTAATATAATGTCAAGGAAATTACTAAGTCTGTGTGTTTCGCAAGCTGGTCCAGCAATAATTGGCCGCAATTTTAAATCGCTTGGACATAAAATTTTCACATAACTGGAATTAGAATTCGCGCAAGAGTCACTAATAGTTTGGCTCTTATGTATTTTCGGAAGACCGTAAAAATTGCTGGTTTTGTTCCGGAAATTGGTAATATAGTCACATTCTTTATCCGTTAATCCTCTTCGATATAAGTTTATTAATACAACAAGTCTATGCATTATTTTTGTTTTATTATAATTTTTAACTTGAAATTTATATTAGAAAACAATTATTTTATGTTCAATGATGAATACTATAGACAAATATCCGGTACTGCAATGGGAACCAAAGTCGCGCGAACTTACGCAAATCTGGTAATGGGATTTCTGGAAATCAAAATATATGAAAAATCTCAACAAATATACGGCAACCCATTCTATCTATATCTACAACAAAATTGGAAACGATATTTGGATGATTGCTTTATACTTTGGAAATATGGAATTCAGGGATTAGAAGACTCTAAAGCTTTAATCAATAGTATAAATAACAATATACAATTTACCATGGAATACAGCAGTAAAAAATTACCATTTTTGGATATACTTGTCATCAAGGAAAAGAACAGAATCGAGACTGATGTGTACTACAAACCAACCGATTCTAAGCAATATTTATCATTTAATTCATGTCATCCGAAACACACAAGAATAAACATTCCATTCAATTTAGCGAGACGACTATGTACAATCATATCTAAAGAAGAAACCAGAAACACGAGATTACAAGAACTAAAGAAAATATTAATTGAAAGAAAATACCCTTTATCAGTCATAGAAAACGGAATACAAAAGGCAAAGTCAATGTCCATACAAGAATTGAGGGAAACTAAGTCGAAAACCGAGACAGACGTCATTGCCTATATTTCAACATATAATCCACGTAACAATGAAGCATTTAATCTCATATATCCTAATCTAACATATTTAAGACAAGACGATCGACTAAGAACCGCACTTGCAAACTGCAATAATCATAAAGAGTAAACGACAACCGAAATCGCTGAAAAAAATATTAACTAAAGCGCAATTTTCAAACAATTCTTCACGTCCCGAAGTGAAAAAATGTAAACGCGCAAACTGTGGCGCTTGTCCGCGTTTGATAGAAGGAACAACGTTTAGGTTTAAAAAAGGTGATATTTTTACAGTAAGAACCAACTTCAATTGTGCATCCGAAAATTTAATTTATGTAATGACCTGTGCGGGATGTGGTAATGATTATATTGGTCAAACAGGAATGTCAATACGTCGTAGAATGACTGTACACCGACAACAAATAAGAGACCCAACTACCCGAATGATCCCCTTGAGTGCACACATTGACATATGTGCAATAAATAAGAATCCACAGTTTACCGTATTTCCACTTTACAAATGTAATGATAATACCACGGAAGAAGAACGTGTAAATAAAGAATCTTTATTTATTAACAAATACCGCCCAAGTCTAAACTATATAAGACATTAATACGAATTTATTTAATTTTATGTTATATTTTATTAATATGCTATTTATTATTTACCTCCCTTGTTGCTAAGACGTCAGTGACGTTATCTTTCTCTTAGTAACGTTATAGTAACAGATAGCCTTGAAAATCTGTATACAACAGTGAAACCGGTAGGCAAAATGTGACATTTTATTTTGAACTGTGATTATTGTACCAGTAGAGACATGTGATTTCTTAATTATATAAGAAAA
>MJUU01038503.1:188655-206531 GCA_002080025.1 Modiolus philippinarum | reverse complement strand
TCATGGGCGATTTAGAAAAGCGTATGCTCCAGGAAGCTCCTTACAAGCCTTATAGTTGGTTCCGTTTCATTGATGACATTGAAATGAAATGGACAGATACTAGAGAACATCTTGACGAATCTATCGAATTTTTAAACAGTTACCATCCATCGATTAAATTCACTGCCAACATATCGGAACTTTCAAATGTATTCCTCGACACTACTTCAACACTTGTCGACGGAAAAATAAGCTTTGATTTACACACTAAACCGACCGATATGCACGCATATCTGCTACCGAGCAGTTGTCATCCAAGACACTGTGTCGATGCAATCCCTTATAGTCTCTCCACCCGACTACGTCGGATTTGTTCGGATGACATTCAACAGGAGGAATAAAAAACTAAAAGACCATTTAGTTAATAGGGGTTACAAAGCACACAAAGTGCAAAAAACAATTGAAAAGGTTTCAACATTAGAACGCAAACAGTTGTTGAATAAAAAGAAAAGAAATTCACGTATTCCATTCGTTACGACCTTCCATCCGCAACTCCCAGATTTGTCAGCTATCACACGTGAATGCATGAAGGTCCTTCATGTGTCACCTAAAATGAAAGTCCTTTTCCCCGAACCACCACTTATATCATTTCGCAGACCCAAGAACTTGAAGGATATGCTTGTTGAAGCCAAACTTAAATCAACAGAAATAGGACAATTCAAGACCTGCAAAGACAAACGTTGTCTTTTGTGCAAACACAGTTCCACAACATCGACGTTCAAGAGCACAGCAACTGGCGAGAATTACAAAATATTTGCTAATTTGTCCTGTAAATCGGAAAATGTAATTTATTTGATTACGTGTGCGGTATGTCAACAACAATATATCGGTGAAACAAAGAACTCACTAAATCTCCGCATTAATCTACACCGTAATCACATACAGAAAAAAGAATTAACACAGGCTACAGCTGTCCATTTCAACAGCATTGGACATAGCTGGACAGACATGCAAGTTGTCGCCATTGACCAAAATAAATCTTGGAATGAGACAAAGCGACAAGCAAAAGAACGTTTCTGGATGCAAAAGATCAACTCCAGCTTAAATATTAAGACTTGATTTCTTTAGAGATGATTGAAATTCTTTAACACACTGAAATTTGTTATATTTTTAAAACACCATTTCTAATAACAGATATAATTCTTTACGAAACATCCATTTACTTCATATTAATGATTTTGTTAAATATTTTTACCGATGTACAGTTACCGACAATTTTTTTTCCATTTTCCCTCCGGGCATTCATCTCGTATTACATTTGTGTTTACCAGCGTCCAGAATGTAGTTCTGAATAGTTCTTTTAGATTTACTTTTGTACATAGTTTTTGTTTGATTTTATTTTTGTTTTTATTGTGTATTGATAAAGACACGGATAGTTGTCGAAATATCAACTGAATTTATTGTGTACTGTTCACTTTCGTCTATTGTTTGTTGTATATATATATATATATGAAATAAGTCCACGTTCACAGAATAATATAATTATGAAACACGATAGCAATTTGAGTATTTTATTCTTCTAGCGCTTTCATCCTTCTGTAGGGACTTGTCAAGATTAAAAAATGCGACGTTGTTAATGGTAACGTCGTTAAGGAGATATTGTGACGTTCTGTAATTGTCCCCACAGAAGGATGAAAGCGCTAGAAGAATAAAATACTCAAATTGCTATCGTGTTTTATAATTTTATATATATATATATATATTGTTCATTTTCACTTAATAAAAAAATGCATTTATTCTTCAAGATACCTGTGAGTTTACGGCAATAAAAGACTTTAAAAAGGAACTGAATAGGTATTACAAGGCTACAATAACTGCAAGTGACGGAAAAGCTACCGCAATACAAAATGTTGGAATTACTTTAACAAGTAAGTATGAGGCTTGCTTAATTTGATGGTTACATTCGTTCTTTCAGAGGCAAATTAACAGAGTTATTGATGTTTATGAAATCAAATCATTATAGTTTTATTGAGAATTTAAAAAAGAATTAACCAACTCACCCGACAATTTTTTCTTTCAAAACACCTCTGCCATTTTAAACAGGCAGTTACACATGTATTTCAAGCTTCCAATTAATTGATTGTTTAATTTGTAATGTTAGCTTCAGCATTAATCCTATGACATATGACAGTAACTGTCAACTAAAGTGGAGATATGAACTTTTATTTACAAGTAAAAAATGGCAAATCTAAGACAAAACATAAAAAACGGGTTTAGGTACTAAATTCAACCCTAAGATTTCCTTAACATTATAATGAAACTGATTTAATCAGGCCTAAACGTTCTAAGATTGAAATGAATCTGTGTCATTCAGAATAAGAGAACATGTCTAGTTTTCATCACAAGTATTGTAAGTAATTGTAGTGTTTGGGTCAAAATGTAAAATAATGCAGAATAAAGCATTTACTTATCGTAAGCATTATATGAGATTCATACTCATTGGTTGAAATATTATCGGAAGTAATGTTACGCATTTCAATGTGTGTAATACATGTAGGTATGTTGTTTACGTTTGTCTTTTGTCTTATATGTGTTTTTTCTGTGTCGTTCCCTAGCATATTGTGGCATGTCATTATAATTTTTAGCCATTGTAGGTGTTTCCTGTTGTCCCTTTTATTTCATGCTATATATCGGACCGTTACCAAAATTGGATCGTTCATCTGAACATAAACTGTGATAATATTTCCCCCATTGTTTGATTAACTTTATGTTGTTCTTTATACATATTAGAAAAATCATTTGTAGACAAGAACTGTCTTAAAGTGATGATGTTAATTGCATGGTGAATGACAGGATATGGAGTAAATGCACATGACACAAAGTCTCTACGAATACATGGTAAAATCAGGCAAAGGAACAACGCTTTTATTGTTGTTCTTCATCTTGAAGTCGCCATGAGGCGTTCAACAATGAGCTTTGCTCATACCTCATAGTTGAGTTCAAGACGGCCTCTAGCACCGGTTTTAGCGGGATTCTTTGCTCATTGTCATCCAACGCCTCATCAGTGTCTTTTCTGGTCATGGATGCAGGATTGTCAGCAAACAGCATTATTATTGTCAGCAAACCATAGATGGGGTTTTGTCTCCTTGACATTTTCTTTCTTTTTCGTATTTATTAAACTGGCAATGTATACTTAGTATAAAGAGGGCAAAAATGCAGCATTAACAATATTGGATTTTTATCAAATAGAATGAAAATATTTTTTCAGAAGTTAACACGGCACCAGAATTAACAAGCATCGGAGTAAATCAGAAAAAAACAATATATATTCCGGAGAACACAGTAACCAACTCACTACTGTATACCCCAGTTATTGTTGACCCTAACACTGGACAAGTAATAAGTCTTACTTACACAACATTTCCAGTTGGGAACGAGGGAATGTTTAATGTTTCAACAAGTAAGAAAACACATTGTCTCTATTTTTACTTGTGTATCATTAAGGATCTTCGCTGGTCGTTTTTTTTTTAAATTCTGCCAGGTTTTTGAAAACTCTGCTTTTATCCATTTAAATACATCATTATCTTAACCCAGTGACCCATATTTATTTTCAAAATTTTATTTAATGCATCTTTTTTAGTATCCTCCGAAATTTCATTCAGATGAAGTCATTATGTCACATACATTAATAGATAAACATTGCTGATGTAAAACCTATGAAAAGGTCATTTTTAAAAAGCTTGTATCTCCTAAACGACATTTATCTGACACGTTATCTATCTTGAATAAACCAGCGGATTTTCTTTAGATTTATTTTAGAAAGAAGCACTGTGAGTGCTTTTTATTTTTGTGTCGTTTAGTTTACGTTTTGTTTGTGCTGTCTTTGTATTTAAATTTCTCATCTATGATCCATGTATGCCATAAAACCTGGATTTAGGATTTTTGATTGTTGCTTCGGTATTCAATTTGAAATTTATAATATAGCATTTATGTAAAATATTTTTTTCATTTGGTATATAGTATAGAGTTGGTATTATTAAACAGAAATAAAATCAGTGATCAAAGAATAATTCCTCCAATGAACCATCAAAACAAAAGAATTCCGATTAATAAGAAGTATGTCTTTTGAGATCGATATTTAGCAAAGTGTTTACAATTATAGTTTTTATAATTAGGAGAGATACTCGACACAATTGTTTTTGTTGTATGGAAGAAAAAACATTATAGATATAGTGATAATTGAAAACAAAGTAGAATATGGATAATTTGATGGAACGACTTTGTACCAATTTGTAACCTTAATAGTCTTGCAGAATACTTCTTCAAAGCTCTTTGAAAACAAAACTGTCAGTTGGTAATATTTTACGAAAGGATATGGAGTAAATGAACATGAGACCATAACACATATGTTAACTCCAACTGCAATAATTTTAATGAGCTGTATGGCCATTTCGGAAATTAATTCCTCATCTGCAGCACTAGAACCCAAACAAACGAAATCCATAATTTCAAAGAATGTTTAAAATCCATAAAACCAAACGAAATTCGAATAATCAGTTATATCAAATATAGCTAAGGACAAAACTACGATGGAGGGAGTTAATCCTTATGTTTTTAGAATTTACATAAATTTAGATAATAATAAATGATAAAAGTAAGTCCATTTGAAAACACAGGTCTCATGGTACTCTTTCCTGTTGTCAATAAAAGTATTCTCCTTTAACACATTTGTTTTAGCTGAAATAAGACTGAAGAATGGAATGACATTCGATCATGAAAAAATTGATTATTTTAAACTAACTATGTATGTTAATGACGGCTATGCAGAAACAGGACCTTACTTCTTAGAGATTTTTGTTACCGATGTTCCTGAGGTCTGTGGATTCAAATATACACTATATGAAGCTACTACAACAGAAGCTGGCGTAAGTGTCTAGATAAATATTATGTTGATATTTGATCTTTATTTACACAGGTTAGCTTGTGATTTCTTTTTTTAGATATTCTTGAACCAGTGGCACTATAAAACTTAAACATTGTATCACAACTCCTTGTACCGATAAAGCTGAAGATGGAAAATTGTCATTTCATTCTTTAAAATTACTAGTAGTGAGAACGAATCGTCAGACAAAAAAATGAATATTAGTTGTCCAAAGCCAATGACAAAAACAAAAGCACAAAGAAAGATATAACATAATAGCATAAAAAACAATGAAAAAGACAAATGAGGAGGCACATACACATGAGCAGCAAGAACCCGGTTAAAAAATATCTGAAATATGTTGCATCGGTAGATTACGCAATTCCTGTTTCCTTACAAGGTACCATCGTGTTAAACACGTCAGTTCTGGTAATTATGTCGATTCCTTTAGAGGAAAAAAAAACAAACTTCAGCTGTTTAAGTGGAAGATCTGTTTTCATTGGGAACAGGTATCAAAAACAACCTCTCCAGTGATGTCTCAAATTATAGGTGTTATGCCCTTGTTTAAGGGGCCTAGTTGTAAGCAACAGGGCTCAATAAATAAAGTCTTTATATCCACTAGAGGTCCTTGAATGGCGAAGTGATTTGGAAATGCAAACACGATATCCTGGCGCTTTTCGAATGTTGCTATAAAGAAAAGGAAAAATGGCTATTGCAAAAGTGAAGTTATCGCGTCTTTCAAATAACTCATAGTTTGTTGTCTACCTCTGTTGTCAATTTCTATGTGACAAGACAAGAAAAGTTCGCAAAACCTCTTTTCATATTTTGTAATATGAATTGATAGGTCCTTAGTTAGAGTGATTCCTTTTTGATACGGACAGCAATTATTTTTTGCAAGCGCAGCACCAAAGTATCCGCAAAAAATCGAAAATAAATGAATAGTAACTTCTGGATGTTATATATAACTACTCGGAAGATGCTTCTACTGATGGACTGTAATTCTCCGAGGGTATTCAACAATCCTGTGGTCAGTACTTAGACGCTAACCTGAATGCAATATCTAAAGTTAAGACATTGTATTATCTCTAAGGAGTATTTCCCTCGTGGATAGCTCTGTCCCTTGCAGATTTTGGCTTCTTATTTTGATTTTCTTGGTTATTTGTTCTTTTTCGGCTTTGTGGTCAGCAGAGGAATGAATGCTCAATGAAAATATTACTATTATAAAAATGCCCAATGAACAGCAATGGATGAATCTTGCCATGACGAATAATCAGAAACTGTCCCATTAAATAAAATACGGAGCACAATTAACCCTGTGCACGGCGATCGATGAACTTTATGGCGAAAATGTGTCATACTTGTGCGCGAAATGCTACCTATGAAAACAGATAGTTAAACTTTTTATGACGGCTTCGTGTAAAATAAATTTAGTTTTGTTCACAAAGTAATTTTCTGATATCAGGTTATTCAACTGTAATCCAAAGATATAACTGACAAATGCTCAGTATTTTTTCAAAATCTATGGGTCTGATGTTGTAATCGTCCAAAGTGACTCTCATTGAACATGATTCTTTATACCTTGTCTTATTTGAGGCCAGTTATCTTTTTGGTGATGCGCTTTATTTTAAATCGTCGGCCACACTGTTCATGGCATATCAGTTGTAGGTGACTATGTTTTAATCGTAATTTGGGTTATTGCTATTTGAGTTCTTATAATTAAGATTGATTGCTCTTACTTTACAGGTTACTCATTTTAGGTCAATAACAAAAACTTCTTTATTACATAATTTATTGTTGCTTATTTTTCTTGTATAAAAATCATAATATAACAATACATCAAAGACATAACAGTTAACGTGATAGAAATTTTATAAAAGTTTACCTTTATTACTCTATTTGCCAAGTAAATATGCCTAATGTAAATAATATGTTATGTCTCCAATAAAAAAAAACTCAACAGAAATAAAAAGTCCCCCTTTTCCCTATATTTCAGCAAGGAGGTGGTAAAATCAACATTGGCTTGCCAGATGCAATTATCGATGAAGATGATCCAGATTTCCATACATATAGTCTTGTTGATAATGAATGTAGTCAGTATTTTGACATAAATTCATTATCAGGAGAAATTACCTTTAAGATTAATTACGATATTGACACCTGTGGATCCAATGTACCAAATAGTCTCCCTAGGAACTGTACAGTAATTGTGCGTTGTACGGACAAGCATGGGCTAACAGGTATGTATGCACCCACAAACTTTCAAACTTCCACGATTATCGAATATTTATGATCAATGTTGCGAAACATTATTTGATACTCTCGACCGTTTGTCTTAACATGTAATTTGTTACTTGAGATATTTGAACTTCCGCTCTCAGCATAGTTATCCCCGTGACTTCTTCTTAAACCATGGCTGCAAAAAATAGTAATTTTTTACGACCAATGTAGAAGTTTGTCAATAGATATCACTTCCTTGCAAAAAAAAAGAAATAGAAGTTTTGGTTCAATCTGGGATTCAAGATTCTTTCCCTTCCGGAGCGCCAGATGTCACTCCCGATTTTCATGGGAGTTCACAGTATGAGTGCCTTAGTTTTTAATGTTTTCTTTTTATTTCCGTGCTTGTAGCTGTCTCACGTCCTTGTTTTGTCTTTGTTTTTCCCTGTTGCCGTTTTTGCCATGTCTTTGGATTTCGATTTTTGTAGTCTTTGCTTCCCTTGTTCCTTCGGTATTCTACTGCCGGTGTTTGTTACTTACAACAGGAATGAACATTTCTTTATCTTCTACCTTCTACTTGTTGCTGAGTTGATACGAACACTACCAAAAGGGAAGGAGAAGTTTGGTGCCCAATTAAAACCATTGAAAACCCGATTTCTTTTGAAATGCCTGGACCAAGTCCGGGCTGTTGCGGTATACATTTTCCGTGGGTTTATTACCTATTCCTTTTTTGCCCTTTGTATTTTGACCACCGACAATTCCTTTTGGTAATTTTCTTACTACTCGTATTTGCTAGTTTCTATATTCATACCATATAAGTCTAAAATACGGCAAGGAAATTGGACCTTGAGTTAAAATTGTGACACGTTCCTTCAAAACATAGTTTGGAAAACCATAAACTTCATCCATTTACGTGTATTATTGCGAATGAAGGAATATTGAAGTATGGAGAGAAATTTACTTTCGAAAGACTAATTGACTATCAACGTTGTTTTAAAGAGCAAAACCACTATCCAAATAGAAAAAAAAACTATGAAGTCTGAGATATTCTTTGATTTTTAGTAACAGGTATTTGCAACAATAGCAATAGCAGGAAATATGACTTTGAAACACAACCAATTTAGTTTCTGACTAACACTAAGACTAAACCTGTATAAATTATTATCCAGACGAAATTGAGATTTTATGGCAAACAATTCGAAGTTTCCAATCAACGCAACTAATACAATTATTCTGGTGATAAACGAATTACTTTAAGACTATATAAATATAGAATAATACATGTTAAAATTCGTATCATATGCTGTATCAACCTGAAATACCAATATCAGCCAGAGAGTTGATATTAGTCGAGGGCTAATTGCAGCATGTGATACGGATCTTAACATGTGTTACACATTTTACCGTATATCTAAACAGATTACTACTTAAATGCAAAAATACTGTCAAAAATTGAAATCGGTGAGAGTAAATGAATGTATATTGTGAAGAAGAAAATTTCAAAATGGGCGGAAAGGATTGGAGGTGGTTGGAATAAAATTTTACATGTAAAAGAAAAAAGGTTGCCTATTTTTTTTCAACTGTTCCTCACAAAAAAAATCTACCGAAACCAAATTTGAGTTACCTTCCCAAAAAAAAGTTTTAAACCCCAAAGTTTTTAAGTAATAAAAGTCAAATTAAAAAAAAGGGTTTTTGAGAAAGGGTTTGATGCAGGGCTAGCCATGCGATAAAGGGTGTGTAATAATGGATAAGCCATGCTATAAAGGGATTGCGATCAAGGGTATTACGTCATAGTGTGAATACAGAATGGACGTCATGCACTGTATCACATATTCAACTAACACCGACTGTGACAAAACCGGATTTATAACTGACGGGTGCCACGCGTGGAGTGGATCATGTTTACCCTTCAGGAGCATCTGATGATACCTCAGTTTTTATAGGGGTTCACACTGCTATAGTGCTTTAGTTTTGTGGCGTTCTGATTCATTTTTGTTTATTTGTTTTGTCTTTGTCATGTTGTCTCGGTTCGTGTTTCTATGAATTGCCGTGAGTTTGGATTTATGGTTTTGAAATTTCCCCTTTCCTCGTTCTTGCTTCGGTGTTTATTTGCCGATGTATATTCAAAACATCTGTATTTACTAGTAAACACATAATAATTTGTTTTATTAAATGGTTTCTTGTACTTTTCATATTTATGATGAATTGTTAATGTATCATTATTAAATACCGTGCTACATATTCTTCTTTTGAATCCATTGTCTAAATTACCTGGGGAAAATATATTTGTATTTGTGGTGTCATTTTGCATTTTACTGTAACTTGTTCGAAAAAAAAATGGGGAGAGGTGACATTAGCTGACTGTATAGGTTGTAAAGGGTAAATAGTTGAAACGAGTTACAAATACCAAGTTATTGTAAAATTAAATATTTAAATTATTTAAATTATTGAAATAATGAATATTAGAAGTGAATATTTGACATGAGATATAAGGAGATAAAATATAAACCGAAGACTTAACTCCCTCCATCCTAGTTTTGTCCTTAGCTATATTTGATATTACTGATTATTTGGATTTTGTTTGGTTTTATGCATTTTAAACATTTATTGAAATTATGGATTTCCTTTGTTGGGTTCTAGTGCTGCTGATGAGGAATAGATTTCCGAAATGGCCATACAGCTCATTAAAATTATTGCAGTTAGAGTTAACATATGTGTTATGGTCTCATGTTCATTTACTCCATATTCTTTAGTAAAAAAGATATAAAATATAAAAACCTTTATGATAGATATGCTTAGCCATACATAAGTTAAGGACGACTTGTTTCATATGTGAATTGTACTGAACAAAATGCATTTCGCACAATACTCTTTTAATGTTTTGAAGAAGATGAATACGTCAAAGTTTAATTACACTAGTTTCTGATGATTATCCAAACTATTAAATTGTGGGGTTTTTTTTGTTTTTTTGTTTTTTGTTTTTTGTTTTTGGGAAAAGCTAGTTTGACGCTTGAATCTAAAAAAATGTGTTCTTATTTACTAATTTCTTGTATGTTGGTTAAATTTTGACATTCTAAGGTTTTCAGATAAAAGAAATGTGATGACAGAATTTTACAAGTGCTTTTTATCAAAAACAATAAAAAATTTGAAGTGTTTAGAGTTAGTTGAGCCGAAAAAGAAACTACCCATTTAAACACCTTTAAAGTTAATAGCATTTAATATTACAATGTAAAAACTGAATAATGAAAATTGTCGCAGTAAATTTCTATAAAACAAGGAAAATTTTCATGTCAGTAAAGTCTGACTGCTTGGCTAGTTATAACACCCGGGTACCTCTGGTCCATAAGCAGTGACATCAACCTAGTGGTTTTCGATGGTGTCTGAAGTCCCCAAGTCTTTGTTTAGTGGTTTTATGTGATGAGCAAACGCGTTTTACTCTTATGGCCTAGCTATACGTTATGCTATTAAACAGTATATTGGGTGGCAACTGGATGTGACAGATATTGTATTTGTCTGTTGGTTTCGAGTAAATGTCAGTGGAGATTATTCCCTGTAGAATGTGGTGGTAATATCATGAAAAGATATTTTTGATTTTGATACTCCCTGGGTAGATTTGATACCGGTATGAAACAACTAAGAAAGTAAGTGAGAACCGCACTGTCAGTCCAAAACGAGCAATCCAAGGACAATTGCAACGTCGGAAAAACAAAGAAACAAAGACACAACATGAACAAGGTATAGAAAAGAAATTTAAGACACACATATATACAAAAATGAACAACACGCGTTACGGACCCAATAAAAACCATTGGTGAGATCAGGTGCACCAGTAGAGTAAGCATCTTCTGGTTCTTATAAGACATTCGCCGTGTTGAACATGTCAACTCTGGTATTAAAGTCAAAAACGGTAGAGGAAAAACAAACTTTTATGGCAAAAAGAAAGATCTTGTCATCTGGGAAACAGATATCCCATAGCGGTCCACAAGATCGTGATGTCGACCTTAAAACTTCTGTAGTGATGACCTCAAGTTATTGGCAACATATCCTTGCTAAAGTAGCCTATTCGTAAACAACCGAGCTCTATCAAGGTAGTCACTATATCGACCACAGGCCCTTGAGTAGCGAATGAGTTTGGAGATGTAAACTCCATATGCCGGTGCTTTTGGAATGTTGCTTCAAAAAAGGGAAGTTGACTATTGGAAAATTGAAGTCATCGCGTTTGTCATATAGCCTAGTTTGTAGTGTACCTGTGTTGTCAATTTCAAGATAAAGGTCGAGGAACGAGGCTGATGTGAAAGTATCTGTAGTATCCTTAATTTTGAACTCTTTTGGATAGATAAGATGAAGAAAATCACCAAAGCGAGGGTTGTTTAGTAATAAGATATCATCTATATAACGGAAGCTGAAATTAAAGGACTAGGCCAGTTTTTTTATCTTTATTTTGAAGAAGCTCTCCGATGAATTCAGCTTAATATGAGTGGAGAAACAGATCGGCTAAAAGAGCTGTACAGTCTGTGCCCATTGGAATTCCGATAGTCTGTTGAAAAAAACAAGTCCTCCAAACTGGACAAATATATTATCGATCAGAAACTCTAACATTTTCTGTATATTTTTTCTGTGATTCTGAGTCGTACTTCACAAAGTATGCTTGTTCTCTGCCTATAAGAATGTACTTATATTTTCGTTCGCCGTTCTTGCGGGAGAAACTAACTTGTTCAGTTGTGAATTAATGTTTACAAAATAACTTTGATATCATTAAAATATCATTATCTTTATTGAACACAAAGATTAGTTAGAAAGCTCTCTATGATCTTTCAAAGGAGCTACAAATTACTTGCATGTCCATAAATTATTCTTCGTCTTGAACCTTTATGTATGTATCTAGACAGTTGCAAATAGTTTGCATTGTAATAGACTAATTTTTTGGCAAAAGTTTACAGGCTGATAGATACGTGCTTTTAAACATTAGATGAGATATTATTTATCTTAATGAAATTATGAACATGCCAATAAATTACATGGATATAATTATGATAGACTGCAATTTATTGTAAGAAGATAGTTACAATTGGTTCA
The DNA here is from genome assembly GCA_002080025.1 of Modiolus philippinarum. NCBI lineage: Eukaryota > Metazoa > Mollusca > Bivalvia > Mytilida > Modiolidae > Modiolus > Modiolus philippinarum. The sequence continues at coordinate 194,341 of MJUU01038503.1, read as the reverse complement.
TAGAACATTGTCACAATGTATTATGAGAAGTTATCAATAAAATTATGTTTAAGTATTTAATTTTATGAAAATTATTGATTTTGCACGAAGCGTTTGATTTTCCCTTTCAAAGCTTCTTTAGTAATAATCCTTGCAGGCTCTTGATTATTGCATATGGCTATCGGACAAAGAGACAATCATGATCAAATTGATATAGAATAAGTCAGAACATTTCTGCAGAAGCTGATTTTGGCTTTTCGTTTCGTTTTAATTTGGTATCTTTCAGCTTTTATTCATCTTTGAGCTCTTTTTCGTCCAAATGTTTTGATTTTACCTGCACTTTAAGACGTAATTTTGTTACCATTGGGTCTATGCCTCTACTATTTGACTGTAAGTCTCCGATGATTTTTACATCCCAAGTACTTAGTACGTCGGTGTTGATCCGAAAGCCGATTGTATTTTGCAAATCTAAATATCTAAATTTCGTAAATTATGTTGAAAACTAACAAGTATCTCCTTCGTTCAAATCTCTTTACTTAGTTGATTTGGTTTTCCATTTAGATTATATTCAGCTATTTGTTCTCTATCAGTTTTTTTTTTAAATGGTCTTCAAATTATTTAGAGTTTTAGTTGTCGAATGGTCATATGCAGAAAGTAACTTAACATTAGATTCGGTATTTAGTTGTTTGTCAAACTGGCTTATGAAGAAACTAAATTAACAGCAACCTCGGTATTCAATCAACAATTGAAACATTTGACAAAAAAAGAAAAGGGGATAACAGGACACATTTACAATGGCTGAAATTTACAATTACATGCTACAATCGGCTAGGAAAACACATGAACAACACAAATAAGACAATGGGCAAACGTGAATAACGATAGGAACTTGCGACAGGCGAACTTGGTAACAGCATTTGCAAAATCCAGCGGTAGGGTTAAACCGGTTCATGGGTACCCAAACCTCCCCTTTATCTGCCCCGTTTTCATATAGTATAATAAACATACGAATAAAACCCAATACAGGTAAACTACATGACCACAATCTTGGAAAAAGAGAAAATGACAATACGTCAATGGAAAGATTGGTCAGTGGGTGCTCGCCGCTAATCTTCCTGCTATGTTAAGGGGCCTAGTCTGCCGGTAGAACATTGTCGCACTATATCCCCAATGTTTGATCATAGAACCTACATCCTTAATGTTTAATCATAGAGCCTGCATCCTTAATGTTTAATCATAGAGCCTACATCCTTAATGTTTAATCATAGAGCCTACATCCTTAATGTTTAATCAAAGAGCCTACATCCTTAATGTTTTATCTCCTTACAGGTGAATGGTTGTAGTAAATTAAAAACAAATACTAACAGAAGCTGCAGAAATTGTAGTAAATTAAAAACAAATACTAACAGAAGCTGCAGAAATTGTAGTAAATTAAAAACAAATACTAACAGAAGCTGCAGAAATCACACGAAACTTTTTCGTGAACAACATTCTAATTTCTTTTTAAATGCCTGTACCAAGTAGGTAACAATGCATTCGACAATTTGCGGCGATCTGTATTTTTGCCCTATTGACCTTGACTCTTAAAAATTCTTTTGCTAATTTCGTTTTTACCCCCCCCCCCCCCCATTAATTCAATAAATGATTTGGTTTATTACACCAGGGACTATACATTACAGGGATAAGACTCCTAGTTATGTCTATGTAAATTGTCATATTGAACTCGGTCGTCCTGAATTAATTCGCATCCGTATCCGGACCGGTAATTATTGGCGCCATTGAGATAGCGTGGGTTCAATTTGAAATTAAGATTTCGGTGATTTTTGGAATATAAAAACAGCTATAATGTAAATTATCGTTTCTAAAACATAGCATTTAAACCAAGATTTGCAAATAATTCGATTTTGAGAGTGTAAATGACCATTTACGGGTAGAATAGTTTCAAAGCTGACATGTTGTTTATATCGGGATCGATTTGTTGCAAATACCGGTGCTACATGCATTACTTGTGCCTTTCATCACTTAATTTTGCCTGGTCTTAAAGCATTTATTCAACATACTTTCTAAAAATCAATGACTATACTGTGTACCTAATGCCTTTTTATGGGATTGTTGATATTCTAAGCATTTTTTTCAGGGCTTAGAAGTTTGTGTTTATTTCAAATGTGTGTAACCAACATTCATGCCACATGCATCACCCGTACATTCAGTCACTCATTTTTTTATTGGTCCTATAGCATCCATTTAACATTTTTTTTTAAATTTAATGTCCCTTCTTAGTACCTGTTACTTTTTCTTATCAGATTAGTAAAATTATAGTCATTTTTTCAGGGCTTGAAGAAAGTGTTTATTTCGAGTGTGTAGACATATGTGCATGTCACACGTATTATCCGTACCTTGCATCACTCATTTTTTGTTGGTCCTGTATCATCCATTTAACATTTTTTGTGAAATTCAATATTCCTACTATGTACCTGTTGCATTTTTGAAAAATTAGGTATTTTTTAGGCAATTGTTCAGAGCTTGAATACATGACAATATTCATTGATGATGGGTTGAAGTTTGTTACGGAAGTGTTAAAACACAAAAATGGCTTGTGTTTTGATACAATATTGCTTGGGTTTCATTTTTTCTTCATTTGCTTAATTTAAAAAAAAGACTTGCGAAAATTTAAAACAATTTAATCATGCTTTCGGTTTAATTCAACTTATTAAAATACGAAACTACGCGACTTTTAATTTACTACTACTAGCTCCGTACGTATGTCCAGGTTTATTTGGTTTTTATCGAAGTGACATATCCCTGTAATGTATAGTCCCTGATTATACGGACAGAAACGATCAAATCATATTAACGAAAGTTGAACTGAAAGTGAATTGTATTTTATTTTGTAGGTGTCGCTACAATATTTATTCATGTAAATGATTACAACGACAATACCCCGATCTGGCCTAATGGGGGCGTAGTCATGACAACTAATCAATATTCACAGGATGGCAATTGTATAGGTATTTTAAATGCAACTGATTGTGATTGGGACATCAACGCAATGTTAACGTACGATGATATTGCTGATCTTACTACAGATGCAGATTTTTCTCCAGGAAGTGAATATTTTACAATAACAGGAACTGGGTGTGTTGCTGCTAAGAATATAGATCATTACAGGGAAAAGTATGGTACTACACATAAATTTAGAATAACAGCAACTGATGGTGGAAATCCCCGACGTACTGGCACAACAGAACTGACAATAATTCATGTTAAAAGAACAACAACAACAACGACAACAACTCAGGCACCAAACACCCCCACTGGTTGGTGGGATAAAGTAGAAAATTTAATATTAGTGGCTGTTTTGTCATTGCTTGCCCTGTTTCTACTTGGACTGTTAGCTTATATGTGTTGTCGTCGGGGACCGCCATGTAAGAGCCTTCCAAAATGCAAGTAAGTAATGTAACGTTATGTTTTTAAAATTTTTTCTACAAGCATTGTAACCCGCTCAAACTGATGGCTGAGGACGTCTTGGACTTACTATCAGGTATTAGCATAGCTCATTGTTGAAGGCATCATTGTAATTTTTTTTCAAGATGAAGAACAGCAATAAGAGCGTTGTTCCATTGTTTGGTTTGGTGATGTATTTGGTTAGACTTTGCATTTATTCAATATCCTTCATTGTTAATGTATAACTGAAATTCGTCTCTCCTGCAGTGTGGAGTCAGTAAGAAGATTCCCCTTGCAAGATATGTATGCTCTTTCTACTTTCAAGTTATGATGTACTTGTTCTTGAAAGAATATTTGATATGGATACACTATCATATACTTTTGATTTTTATGTATTCTATTTTTTGTAATTTAGAAATTTAAATCTGACCATTCTGTATAGATCTATGTACCCGCATCTCTTGTTTTAATATGCCAAGTTTTCTTGTAAGATTTGATGAATGCCCTTGCATTGTTTATATGTTGTGATTGTCTTTGATGCGTCTTTTTGATGGGCAAGGGTAACAGCAGATGTAATAAAACATTGCAAGTTAATTTAATATGTGTTGACAATCCCGCATCAATGAACAAAAGAGAGGATACACGGATGTAGCGTTGTACGTTATTTAGCAATGAATCTAAACCGGTTCTAGGGGCCGTCTTCAACTTACTATGATATATGAGCATAGCTCATTGTTGAAGGCCTCATGGTAACTTCAAGATGAAGAACAACAACGGAAATATTGTATCATCGCATTGTTTTTTTTTAATCAAACAAAATGTGGACATTACGAATCAATTGTTTGTTAAATTCTGAATAGCATTGTTTTGTTTAATTTAGAAAAAAATGTGATGCTTATGATAAATTATATTTCTAAAAGTCGAGAATATAAAATAATTATGCTTATGATACATTATATTTTTAAAAGTCGAGAATATAGACTTATTATTTTTTGTTGATAATTTTCCCATTAAAGGGTGAAGTAATGATTTTTATCGAATAAGTACATAAAACCTAATCACAGAAATTTAAGCAAGAACTTGTTCGAAAGTTTTTATTTTTCAATTACAGGAACAGTACCTCTTGACCCCAATTTGACCACAAAATGTACGTTGTTTTGCATCATTTCTGAAGTCTGGGATAAAGAATCATTTTTAAACATGGAAATTGAAAAAAAAAATGTTTCATTTCTCTGAGAATTTTGTTTTGTGATTATGAGAACAATGTGTAACAACTTTCACAGGTTGCATGAGTTAAAAAGATAGTAATTGAAGTTTACTTATTAGAATACACCCGAAGATTTGTCATGATCTTGTATGGTTATTTTAATCTTATTACGATCTTGAAGGCTTAACACAATTTTGTTAGTCAATGTCATATATTCAGCCATAATTTCAGATAATTTCTTCCAATGAATATCAAGACCTGTTTTGTTAATCAGGATTAAACATGATGCCTGCGTTCAAGTTCGATCAAGATGTGTTAAGTTTGTTCCAATCAAACACAATCAAATTGAGATCTTGCTTTATCTTAACAAGCTTAACCCATCTTGATCGTTTTCAATCTTACTAAAACTAGAACTACCAATTGTTCTCTACAGTCACTGCATGGAAGATCTAACAACACCCCGTTTTACTTTCTTATTCGATGTCCATTCGAAATCCTCGGCTTTCAAAATTAAGCTTAATGCTTCACAATTATGAAGACTACATTCTGATAGGTTGTTTTCAAATGTCATGGAACTGAATGAAAATGGGATGGTGTTAGATCTACCATGCAGTGACTGTAAAGAACAACTGGTATATATATGTAATTTTAATTAGATTGGATCGTTTCCCTCTATATCATAGTGGTTATTTGTTCTCTATCAGTTTTTAAATATCTTTAAGTATATGGTCTTCCAAACGTTTAGCTTTTATCTGCACTGAAGAGACATAAGTTGTCGAAATGCGCATATGCAGAAAGTAAATTCACAGTAACCTCGGTATTTAGTTATTTGTTACCACTGGGTCGATGCCACTGCTGGTGGACTGTTAGTCCCCGAGGGTATTCACCAGCCCAGTAGTAAGTACTTCGGTAATGACCCGAAAGCCGATTATTTTTGGAACCTTACAAGATCTAAATTTTTGTAAATTTTGTTGAAAACTAAGGAGTATCTCCCTCATACATAGCTCTGTCCTTAGCTCATTTTGGCTTTACATCTAGATCATATTGGTTATTTGT
>MJUU01038503.1:174714-188424 GCA_002080025.1 Modiolus philippinarum | reverse complement strand
ATTTTTGGAACCTTACAATATCTAAATTTTTGTAAATTTTGTTGAAAACTAAGGAGTATCTCCCTCATGCATAGCTCTGTCCTTAGCTAATTTTGGCTTTACATTTAGATCATATTGGTTATTTGTTCTCTATCAGTTTTTAAATATCTTTGAGTATATGGTCTTCCAAACGTTTAGATTTTATCTGCACTGAAGAGACATAAGTTGTCGAAATGCGTATATGCAGAAAGTAAATTCACAGTAACCTCGGTAGTTAGTTACTTGTTACCACTGGGTCGATGCCACTGCTGGTGGACTGTTAATCCCCGAGGGTATTCACCAGCCCCGTAGTCAGTACTTCGGTGCTGACCCGAAAGCCGATTTTTTTTTGGAACCTTACAATATATAAATTTTTGTATATTTTGTTCAATACTAAGGAGTATCTCCTTCATGCATAGCTCTGTCCTTAGCTAATTTTGGCTTTACATCTAGATCACATTGGTTATTTATTCTCTATCAGTTTTTAAATATCTTTGAGTATATGGTCTTCCAAACGTTTAGATTTTATCTGCACTGACGAGACATAAGTTGTCGAAATGCACATATGCAGAAAATAAATTCACAGTAACCTCGGTATTTAGTTATTTCTGAACGCAATTAAAATGTAGATCTTATGTTATCTTAGCATGTCTTGAAATCAGTTATCTTGAATACCAACTAATATGGAATATATGACATTTTGTGTTTGATACGGACTTTATCACGGCCAGTATCAGCCCGTTAGCGCGAGCTTGATGCGTTAAGCCGTAATAAAGTCCGTAGAAAAAAAAAAGTCAAATATTTCTTTTATTGGTAATTCACAGAATTATAAATAAAACTCTATAAAAAATTGAAATAAGCTGAAAATTTTACTTTAGCACTATTAATATATTGTTTATTGCAATAATTTATATGTGTTCTTCATTAATGTATTACGCGTATGAACACGATAAATAGTACCAAAATATGACGTCAGCATAGCAACCCGCACATGACGCCTTCACAGTAACCCGATATTTTCGTGATAGTGCCCAGTTTGTGATACTGACAATATCAGTCTCTGTATATCAAAGGGCATTCATACAAATTACCGATAAAACATCTCACACTGTCTTCACAAAATTGTGTTTAGCCTGTCTAGATCGCGATAAGATCAAAATAGCTTAACAAGATCATAACATATCTGCTAGTGATAAGTAGTATCATCTAAAACACTTATTATCTGGCGCACTATTTCACATAAACTAAGAAAGTAGGGATAATAGTGCTTTTTAGTTGTCGAAATAAACATTTTCGGAAATGAAATTTACCCCAACGTCTGTATTTAGTTATTAATTTATCTTGCTTGTTAAAGTGTGTGTTAATGTAATTATTTCAACGTTTATGTCATGTCATTCGTTCTTTACATTATTTTTAGGGAATGTTGGAAACCAAAACCACCAACTAGGAAAGTGAGAACGTGAGTATTTATAGTAATATGATAATAATTTCTTTCCATTGTCTTCGACCTTACAATGGAAAGAAGTTACTTCCGGACACTACAGCAATGGAAGGGGAGAGTTGGCTAGCCATAAAAATGAAATAAAAAAAATAAAATAATGAAAAAAGCCACATTTCTTTTAAAATGCCTTTACAAAGTCAGAACCATTGCGGTCGACAATTTTTTTGATGGTTTCCACCTGGTTTGTCTTTTTGTCTCATGGACTTCGGCTCTTGACCACTTCTGTTTGGTAATTTTGTTATAACCCTCATAGTCCGCGGACCGAATAGCATATCTGCCCTGGTAAATGAGTTTGCTGTACTCATCAGTATAACAGCAATTTTTTTGTTGCAACAGAAATTCATACATTTCTAGTATATGAAACAATCAGGTGATTTTCCGATATCCCGCAAAGGTGTCGAAAGCGCCTTTTTTAAATTTGCTCCCATGATTTCAGAAAATTTACCTCACAGTTGAATACTCTATATAGTTTAAACAGAATCAAAAAGCATGATCATGTAACATTTTCTACGTTTGAAGACAGGATTCACTTATACACAAGTACCGTGTTTTAGTGTCTATGACAACGGGAAGTGAGCTCGTGACGCGTTTTAAGCTCATTCAAAGCAAATAAACCAAAATCTGGTGTTGTTTTTTACTTTTTAATGCAATGTAAGTTAATAAAAGTGATTATATTAACAAATTTTACAAAACAAACATTAAAATACTAAAACAAAGCAAAAAACGTATTCAAATATGCAAAATCAAACACAAGATACAAAACAGAGAACTATGTACATGGTAGAAAAGGCCTGTCCTCTAATTTTTGACCTCTCTGGCATGATTTTATCTACTTGACGGTTAAATCCAATCCCAATCAGTCTATGTAGTGCAAGGGAAGCTCAAGCTCTTGCACCATGTCGGAGTGACAGTCCACAGGGGAGATAATAAATTGTATATTGATATAGTCAGCATAAGCTATATTGCACAACCCCATAAAATATTGATAACATACATAGTATTTACAAAATTACGGAAATCTCTGAACATATGTACAAAATGACCATAGGATCGCAATAAATCAATACTTATAAATACAACAACCCGTCACTGTAAAATATTAACCATGCTAGTTTGGATCATTTTCATTGTCTCATTCCTCATCAGATGAAAAATTGCTACCACCTTAAATGTTGTGAAAATGTACGCCACCTTCACACAAACAAGCTTCAGTACAACGTTATTCAGCTGCTTTACAGAACACAGAAGCGCACAATTTTAGGATTTGAAACCAGACTTGACCATTTATGTGATTTCTTTAGGCATTTGGTCAAGCGTCATAAGTATGGTAATCCATCGTCACTTTTTATCCACACTAAACCATGTGGATTTGATATTGCAGGAATTGACTGCAACGAATTTAGCCAAATCAAAGTTTGATATTCTTCTCGTTTGAAGTGCTGCAAAAGAGCGTTCAGGGTTGGGGTAGAACCTCACTCTGTGACCCCTTTTTGCAAATAGTTTTGTTTAAACTCGTACTTGTTGGAGATCTGTTGTAAATACAATGAAATACGCAGAACATACTGTTCCAAAATATCTGTTATCCCAACTTAGGGAAGTATAGACAGAAATGTCGATATATTTGATTTAGAACAGTACCCAAGGTCTGACCTTTTCCTGTTTTACAAGAAAACCAGTAATAGCATGGAAGGCAGGCAGAAGATCAATGCTACTTCTCATTTCCCTGTGGAATGAATCATTCTGATCACTGTCGATTCTGTCATTAGATAATTGTAGTACAGTAGAAATGCCCTGCTTTCTACCAACGATTGAAATGCCTCGACAGGCAGATCCCTTGATGCCATAGAATCCACATTTTGATACAACTCGTCGCTTCTTTGTCGCAGGTTACAAGAGTTTACATTTAACCACTAATCTGTCTGAGGAATAAAAATGGGTAATAGTGTTTAGGTTTGTTCCCAATTAGCACCCATGTGTTTTGTCTGATCCTATTGAAATGAGTAATTTTTGCAAAGGACCTTCTATACATTTAGTATAATTTGCTTTAATTGTTTGAGAGAAGATTATGAAAACGATGGTTTTCTAATACTTCAATGTTTAACTATGTTCTGCACTTGAGGCAAGGTTTTTTGTTAGATTGAAATGAAATGTGCAATTTTTGTAAAGTACCTTCAGTCATCATTACTGTAAAGTTAGGTTGAATTTGCTTCAGTGTTTCAGAAGAGTAGATTTTCCCATAGGGTCCGATGATAAACTATCTTCCGTGCTGGCAGCCATGTTTTCTAACGGATTGTAACGAAATGAGCAATCTTTGTTAAGGATCTTCTATTCATCCTTCCTGTAAAGTTTGGTTGAATTTACTCTGTATGAAATCAACCAACTGCAACCAACTTCCAACTTGATCTGTATCTCATCTAGGTATACTCACATACTAAATATGATATTAATATGTCAAGCGGTTTAAGTAAAAAAGCTCTCGGAACCTATATTTTTATAATTTCACTTAGTCAAATGGCCATAACTCTTTACAAAATCAACCGACCGTAACCAAATTCATACGTGATCTGTATCTTTTTTGCCTAGATATACTCATATACCAAAACTGAAATCAATATGTCAAGCGGTTACATAAAAGACTCCGGAAACCTATATTTTTCAAAATTTCACTAAGTCAAAGGGCCATAACTCTTGATAAAAAATCAAATTCGAACTTGATCTGTATGTCACCTATATATTATCAGTTACCTACGTTTATATGATTTTGGATTTATGATTTTGAAATTTCCCCTTTCCTTGTTCTTGCTTCGGTATTCGTTTGCCGATGTATTATACCCGTAGGCATTGAGATTGTACCACCCTGAAGCACTTCTGGCAGCCTGTGGCGTAGCCGAAGGCTGTACCGTGGTGCTGAAGGGTGGTACAATCTCAATGCCTACGGGTAGAAACGTAGGTAACGGATTTATCCCCGGCTTTGTCTTTTATTGCACCGAAAAAGCATATTAATGGAAGTAAATCTGTACGAAATTTCAACGTCATCTGTGTTGCGCAATAAAACAAGTATGATAAATATGCAGAAAATGCCCCACTTTCCATGTCGAGCATGGTACCTAAGGTACCAACCTCAGACTTTGCTGTTTTTAGGCGATTTGATTTTGGGTTGATGATTTCTAGAGGTTATAAAGTTTTTGGCGCCAGGTTTTACTTACTAACGTCATACAATATGTGACGTTATCACAAAGGAATTCCATGGCACTGGCGCTAGCAACGTTCTTAACAAAGAGACGGGGGCATGGGATTTGTACCAACGGCCTGCCATCCAATCAAAAGCCGGCATTTATCACAAGCCGGGGTTAAACTCATATACCAAATGTAAAACCAATATGTCAAGCGGTTACAGAAAAAATCTCCGGAAGCCAAAAAGTTTACGGACGGACGGACGGAGGGTATACCATAATACGTCCGTCTTTCGACGGGCGTATAAAAAGTCTTTTGGTTAATAGATATTAAAATTTATATTCAAAGAAGTCACTTTTAGAACTTAGACCGATATAAAACTGTTTAATGTTTGAATAAGATCAGATTTTAGATGTTTAACGAATTAAATGTGACGACAAACAAACAAATCTAGTCACATAAATCACATACGGACAACAGACACAAGGACGAAAAGCTGTTCTATCTCGAAAGAAATGCTTCTAAATATAATAATAGAAGGTGAAATGACAGGAAAGCGATTACATAAAGATAAGGAAATCATTTCATTTTAATTAATTATTAATTCTCAATGAACCTGGAATAGACAATTTGATGCAATGATAAGACTTGATTTTTGTATATGTTGCTGTAAATGGAATAATTGTATTTTGGTATAATATACATCCGTTTCAACGTTTGGTGTACGCTCCACCAATAGTGCATTAATTTTATTGAAATGCAAATTGTTATCAATATTTTAAATATAAAAGGTTCGGGTGCTTCTAATGTGTTCAGTAAGTTCATCTTGTGGTTAGTAAAATGAGTATATGTTTTTGAGGTGTGTTGTTGCGGCATTCCATTTTCTTCAAATTTCTGTGGTTGATGTCACCTCGGTTTTATTGGAGATCACACTGATGTTAGTTTGTTTTTATTACTGCGTTTTGTATGTGTCTTGCGTCATTGCTTCATTTAAATTCCGTTTTTGCCATGTCTCTAGACTTCGACTTTTGTAATCACATATCATTTGTTCCCTCAGTATTCTATTATTAATTATTCGGATTGTTTGGTTTTATGCATTTTAAACATTTTTTGAAATTATGGATTTCCTTTGTTTGGGTTCTAGTGCTGCTGATGAGGAATTAATTTCCGAAATGGCCATACAGCTCATTAAAATTATTGCAGTTGGAGTTAACATATGTGTTATGGTCTCATGTTCATTTACTCCATATCCTTTCGTAAAATATCTACTTCCGTTGTTTGCCAACTTCCAGTATGTATTAGTATTATAATTGATGTGATCACGAGTAATGCAAATAAAGTTGGACTTCATAAAGTGTTTTGACATGTTGTCAATCCATCTTCTTAGGGCACAATACTTTTGAGTGAATTGTAACCTAAAATCGAAATTTTCCAAACCCCTCGCATAGGTAAACATAAAAATGATAGTAGAAAACTAGATATCTTTATTTCTAATAATAAATGAAAATTTTTATTTCTTCCATTCCACAGATCAAGTACATGAATCATTTGCATCATTCCATCACCAATATAGTGTTTCGACAGTGTTGTATATGACTGAAATAAAATTATGGTTTTAATATTAGCCTCCTATATCTTCAGGATTTGTTCTCTATAAATTTGTGAATTCTCTATTTTACTCGATCTAATTAGCAGATCGCATAAAAATTTATATGCAAGAGTTGGGTTTTATGCGGAATTTATTACTGTCGGCGCGTTCTTATGCTATGCAATGCCAATTTTATATGTTTTCTTTACACGTCTAAAACAGGCACAAAACTAAAAGAATTTTCTTTTTAGCTCTCCTGTGTGAAGGGTCATTACAGTGTCAAGAATGTAGATTTTAAGAAAGCTGGGCGATAAAAAATAGATATAAGCAAATTTAAATTGTTTAAAAGGTTATGCACAATGTGCAACTTTGACAAAGGCCTCCATCAACATAGCATGCCATTCAGGTTATAAAATGCAACAAAACATTCCATTGTAGAAAGAACCAAAAATATATTTGAAATGTAATCAGACCATTTAGTTTGCATTTTCTTAATATCTTAATTTAGAAAAAAAATGAAGAGAACTAAGAAGCATCTCGTCATGCAAACTCTTTCCGTATGTAATAAGTTTGGTTTACTGGTAATATTTTTATGTTATCATTTATACACTTTTCTGACATGGTTTTCCACATATTTTGATTTGACCTGCACTGAAGAGATATTAATTGTCAAAATTGCTATTTAAGGAGAGTAAATTGAAAGTATCTTCAGTATTAAGGTATTTTTTCTCTTTGTCTTCTTTGGATCTCTGTTAATTTCGATTGTCATTTAGTCTGTTTGATTGCTAAAGAAAAATGAAACAGTTCTGAATAAATGTCAATTAATATACCGAGATTATATTAATATAAGGCATGGACCATTTGATTTTCGGAATGGGCTAGTATTTTTACCCGAGCCGGGAAATTTTTTTCGGGCCAGATTATTTTTTTTCCGTATACCCTATGCTAGGAAATTTTGTTGAGCCAGGCTTTGTAGCTCACCTGACCCAAAGGGTCAGTGTGAGCTATTCCCATCACTTGGCGTCCGTCGTCCGTCCGTCCGTCGTCCGTCCGTCCTTTAAACTTTTCACATTTTCATCTTCTCTCCTTAAACCACTGAAGCAAATTTAACCAAACTTTACAGGAATGATATATGGAAGGTCCTATACAAAGATTGCTCATTTCGTTCCGATCGGACAAAAAAACATGGCCGCCAGCGCGGAACTTAGGTTTAACATAGGACCTTATGGGTAAAATCACATTTTCATCTTCTGCTGTGAAACCACTACAGCAAATTCAACCACACTTTACAGGAATTATGTACTTAAGGTCCTTAACAATAATTGCTCACTTCATTCTGATCCGATAAAAACATGGCCGCCAGCGCAGAACTTAGGTTTAACATTGGACCCTATGGGAAAATCACATTTTCATCTTCTGTTCTGAAATCACTGAAGGAAATTCTACCAAACTTTACAGGAATGATCTACTAGATTCCTGAACAAAGATTGCTCATTTCGTTCTGATCCGACAAAAAACATGGCCGCCACCACGGAACATGTTTCAACATTGGACCCTATGGGAAAAATCACATCTTCCCCTCTGAAACAGCTGAAGCAAATACAACCAAACTTTACAAGAATGATGTACTTAAGGTCCTTAACAAAGATTGCTCATTTCCTTCCAATCCGACAACAAACATGGCCGCCAGCACAGAATATGTTTTAAAATTGGACCCTATGGGAAAATCATGTTTTCATCTTCTCATCTGAAGCTACGTAACCAAATTCAACCAAACTTTACAGGAATGATGTATGGAAGGTCCTTTACTAAGATTGCTCATTTCATTCCGATCCGATAAAAAAGAATTGCCGCCAGCACGGAACTTAGGTTTAACATTGGACTCTATGGGAAAAATTACATTATCATCTTCTCCTCTGACACCACTGAAGCAAATTCAACCAAACTTTACAGGAATGATGTATGGAAGATCCTTTATAAAGATTGCTCATTTCGTTTTGTTCAGACAAAAAACATGGCTGCCAGCGCGAACTTAGGTTTAACATAGGACCCTTTGGGAAAAATTACATTTTCATCTTCTCCTCTGAAACCACTAGAGCAAATTCAATCAAACTTTACAGGAATGATGTATGGAAGGTCCTTAACAAAGATTGCTAATTTTATTCTGATTCAACAAAAAACATGACCGCCAGAACGGAACTTTGGTTAAACATAGGTTCCTATGAGAAAGATCACATCTCTGAAACCACTGAAGCAAATGCAATCAAGTTTTACAGGAACGATGTACGGAAGGTTCTATGCAAAGATTGCTCATTACGTTCCGATCTAACAAATAACTTCATGCTGCCAGGGCAGAATATAGATTAACATTTGACCTTTTGGAAATTGATCATTTAGTCACCCTCTATTAAATTACTGAAGTAAATTTAACCAAAATGACTTGGAATATGTATGGAACTATAGCTTAACATTAAACCCTGAGGGGAAAAATCATTTTTGATCATCAGCATAGACACTTATATTAGAAGCATTTTGTCAGGTGAGCGATTCAGACTCAGTACCTGAGCCTCTAGTTTTTCTAATGGACAGGATCCGGGCCAGATTATTTTTTTTTCAAACAAGAGGCTTGTCAGAGAATTTTTTGGGCAAAAATCGTGGCCAGAATTTTTTTCTAAAAAATACCCCCCAACCTGAAAATGAAATGTTTCGTGCCTTACTGGGGATGAAGTTAAAAAGTCAACTTACGACACAGTCATTTCAATATATTATGAATACTTTTTCTAAATTCGTATTAGACAGACTCTTTCTACTATACTTTTTCATATGAAAAAATATATTTTTCAGAAAATCGCAAATTAGTTTTTACTCGCTGCGCCCAAGATTTGTAGATAGATATAACGATGTAATTCGTGACATTGTTTAACAAGTTCATACTATAGTTTTTGCAACAATACTTTGATTATGGTCGCCATTGCCATATTACTTTATTGTCGGTTATATATTATTATGTTTCAGACTAAATAATCCAGGAAAAGATCCATGGAAATTTCATAATGCAAGTAAGTCATTTCTAAAAATAAAAAAAATTTTTGCCTCTCACAAGCTCTGAAAGTGATTGGTTAATAAAAAATTACTCCATATACCTGTATCTGATAAGTGGTAGCTTAATAATATAATTCAAGTATTTTAATTTCTATCATGTTTTGTGTATATGTAAGTCTTGTGGTCATCTACAATTTCTTTCAAATAAAATTTTGTTGAGCCAGGCTTTTTTTTCTAATTGACAAGACCAATTTTAAAATTCTCTTTCAATATACATTGTATTTAAAAAGGCAGCATAAAGTCGAATTTCTGATAACCGACCAAACTTTTAAGAAAACACTTAAACCGTTCATTTAATGGAACAATCAAATCCATCATGTGAGCCTTCATGATTACAAATTGACTTATCAAACATTGAAAGTGTTTTCTATAAGATACGGTAGAAATGATAAGAAATACTACCTATTAAAGGGTGTCTGATACAAAAAGTTGTATCACCACAATGGTGTGAGAAACGAAAGGTACGACATCGCACGTGTATCCATGTAAACAAAGGTAAAAGGTCATGCATCAACTATCAACTATCAAGTATTTCATCGACTAAAACTCTAATATAAGGTGTTTTCGTGTGAATTGAATTATTTTGAGTGCTAATTTGTGCAATTGAACATAAAAATATCATAATAGATCTGATGGTACAACTATATTGTATTATGTCACGTCGGTTGAATGATCCGCATCAGTAGTGATACAGCTCATTTAAACGACTCGACACAAGAAATTGTACCATCATTCTATGTATCATGTGTATATACAAACAGACCAAGTAAGTCCCCGAGGGTATTCACCAACCCAGTAGTCAGTACTTCGGTACTGACCCGAAAACCGATTGTATTGAAACTTACAATATCTAAATTTTACGAAATTTTGTTTAAAACTAAGGAGTGTCTCCCTCATGCATAGCTCTGTCCTTAGCTGAATATTGGCTTTTCTATTTAGATCCTTTTGGTTATTTGTTCTCTATCAGCTTTAACTTGTTTTTCACTTAATGGACTTCCAAATGTTTTGGTTTAATATGCACTGATGAGACATAAGTTGTCGAAATGCGCATATGCAGAAAATAAATTAACAGAAACTTCGGTATTTTGTTATTTGTAACCTAAAATCGAACTTTTCCAAAACCCTCGCACAGGCAAACATAAAAATGAAAGTAGAAACATTCTAATTATAAATGAAAATTTTAATTTCTTCCAATCCACAGATCAAGTACATGAATCATTTGCATCATTCCATCACCAATCTAGTGTTTCGACTGTGTTGTATATGACTGAAATAAAATTATGGTTTTAATATTAGCCTCCTATATCTTCAGGATTTGTTCTTTATAAATTTGTGAAAAAAGTATTATATATATATATATATATATATTAATAAATCTACCCTATGTTCATATTGTGGTGTTTTTCGTCTGTTCGTGTGTTTCAACTCTATCATTCAGTTAATCAGGTTTTGGCTTCTTGATGTCCTGTTTTGTCTTGATTTTGTCATCAGCCTTATATACACATTGACCGTGTTTTGATTTGAAGTCTGGAAATAAAAAAAATATCAATAGATATGTGAAAAGCAATGCACACAAACGAAAGGATATGGAGAAAATGCACATTTAGAAATACTTAAAAAAACAAGCAATGGAACAAGGCTTTTATCTTGAAGTCACCATTAGGACTTAACTTGGCACGTCTCGACTTGGCATATTCAGCATATTATTGAACTATACATTTAAAGCAAAGGCGTATCAAATAAATTCGTGAAATCAAAATGCAGAGAGGGGAACATCAAAAATCCACAAACACGACAATTCAGAATTTACAAAAATTGAGACGAAATAGCGAGGACAAAAAAATATACACAAATGTATAACATCACAATACAAAAGCACTAACAGTGTGACCTCCCTCTCACCACACAAAAGCAAAACTGGAGGTATTATCAGACGCTCTGCAGGATAAGCGTCATCTACGTTATGCGTTGCACCGGTAGCACAGCTAGATTAAATATGGTTAAATTTCATACATGAATGCATGTATGACTTAATTTGAATAATGAACCTTGTCTAATTAGATGTAAATTATTTCAATTAAATTCAAACTGACACCAATATCCCCTTAGAGCTTTTCAACATAGCCTGCTTTAATGTGTTCATTTTATTATAGATGATAATGACAATGACCGAGCATATTTCTCTACAAAAGACATGGAGGGAGGTACAGTTATTCCAAATATGAAATTTTGATCACGTTCTCTTTTCATAACTTCAAAATTGCACATTGTCTGCGAATGGTCTTCGTAAATAACACTATATAAAATTTTGAAGATTAGCACGTTCTGTTTCTTTGGACTACGGAAAAGACACAACTCGTGTTATCACTTGACTAAGAATTCGAGATGCCTATGTCCTAAGATCGTCTTTCGTATTCAAGTAAAGGTTAGTAGTTGACTTATAATAAAAAAAAACAATCAAACCAATTCCAGCACGGCTGTTTGTGTATCTAGAGGATTCTTAGAGCACAGCTGTTTGTGTATCTAGAAGTTGAATGACTCGAAAGTATTATTTTTTTTACGTTTTATATTTAATAAAAAATGTGATTGTAAATAGGTTGCATCAAGTTGCAAAATCTGTTGTTTTGTATCTTATTTTTGTATTTATTTATAACACGACAAAAGTTAAATATTGACTTCAGCTTATTTGATTTATTTTATCAAATTATTCCATTTAGTATTAGTTGTCTGTGTTGTTACTAGGGATCAAATGATTGTGATTTTTTTGTTATTATGTATAAAATTATATCTCTGAATACACTGTTACATGCACCGTTTTAAAACGTCATATGATTATGTCTAGAATATTGTCAAAATAATCATGCTTAAAAGGGTCTGCTATATTTTCCAAAACATGTCATGTTGAAGAAGCAGCGTGTTTTATTATCAGCAAGTTGCAAAGATTTTTTTAAACAAATTACAAGCAAAGTTTTGAGTAACTGAACAATGGAAGTAGAATACCAAAGGAACAAAAGTACAAGATTACATAAATCAAAGTCCAGAAACAAGGCAAGAGCACCAAAAGAGGGAAGACCAAAGACACCACATGCCCACAAAACACGCGAACACCAAATATACAACACAAAAACTAAAGCACCAGCAGTGTGAACTCTAAAAAACAGAGTGACATCAGGTGCTCCGGAAGGGTATTTCATGTCCTGCTCTATATACAGCACCCGCCACACTGTCAGCGGGTCAATCCAGGGCAAAGTCAATACCGGTAATGTTAAATCCGAGAAGACGTGAATCTAGCTGAAATGTCAGCTTTCACTTGTGACACTGACATTTCATATCTATCTATGATGTCGTTGTGACGAACATAGAATTTCTGAAGGGACAAAAGTTACAACAGCTGAACATATCCCTGCCTCAACAATTTTTGTGACAGTTCTTTTGCTCTTTCCACGAAGTCACTGTATTTACTGCACGCACTACAGTAACGAATTAATTGTAATATATATATAAACTCCATATGCTGGGGAGGTAGGTATATTGCTGCAGAGAAAGGGAAAGATCACATTTGGAAAGTCAAAATCATCACTTTTGTCATATAATCTAGATTTCAGACGTCCGTGTTCGTCAGTGTATAGCAAAAGGTCAAGGTATGAAGAAGAATTGAGTGTATCGGTTGTCTCTTTAATTTCAAGTTCACTGGGGTAGATGCGATGTTATTATTCTTTAAATTTTGGGTTTTTAAGAGAAAGTACATCGTCTATATATCTGAAGCTGAAATTAAAAGGCTGGGCTAGTTGTTTTTGTTTCTGTTGTATCAGCCCTTGTAAAAACTTTGCTTCATACGAAAAAAAGAAAAGGTCATCTAAAAGTAGCACACAATTTGTTCCCATAGGAATCCCTATTGTCTGTTGAAAAACGAGGCCTCCAAATTCAACAAAAATGTCGATTAAAAAATTCAAGCATATTTATCACGTCATTTTCACTGTATTTCTTGTTTGATTCAGTGTGGTTCATAACAAAATATGTTTTTGATTTAGCTCTAGAAATATCCAGGTCTGTTTTTCAGTTATACCAGAAGTGTACCTCTTATTAGTAGAACTGTGATGAAGGTAGATAGAGACTAATATTGATATCCATGAGATTTTGCTGTAATTCGGCACATTGAAGAACCATTACTACCTACCGGTCACCAAGCTTGTTCTTTCTAGAATCGAGGCCAAAGTTTGCTCATTTTAGCCATTTAATTCTTAAATTTACAAAGAATGCAAGGCAAAAATATGGAAAAGCAATATTCAGTTGAATAGAACTTAGCATGTTATCATGAGAAATTTAT
>MJUU01038503.1:121622-148723 GCA_002080025.1 Modiolus philippinarum | reverse complement strand
AAAAAAAATGCATGAGAACACTGGAAAGGTAATTCCCAGCGTGAAGCAGGAAAAATCGGACTCTTTAAAATTCATTGTTAAATATTTTCGCGTCCCAGAATTGGAAGGTCGAGAAAAATTGACGGGATTTATGGAAAATGACCCAAACTGAAACTCCCTTTTGAAGGAGGTATGAGGGGTGTGTGCCGCCTATAACCGGAAAAAATCAATTTTGAATTAATGTCACGATTTTTGTCAAAGTTTTTCTGCATTTTGGCAATTACTTTTTTAAACTTCAAACCCAGGATCCGCTTCTGATGGCATTGTAGGGTCTCAATGGAGGGTAATTTTCCCGAAATCCCGTCAAATTTTCTTCTCTATCCTGTTTCCTGAGTGGAAAAATATTTTACAAAGATTCTAAAAGAGGCCGCCTTTTTCCGTTTCACTGGCTGTTTTTTCAGCGGTTCCCGATTCACGCTCGACATCTTTTCTCTTTTTCACGTGCTCTTTTTTGCCACAAATTAAACCCGTTTCGCGCTTACTTAAAAAGGCCAATCACACTTAACGCTTATACCCCACCGAGACCCACTATTATTTGACATGTGACAGCTGCACCCGCATATCCGCCTTTCAAAAATGACCATTTTTGTCAATACTTCTTCTGAAATTAAAGAAAAATCCAGAAAGAGTTTACTATTCCCGGAATCCCCCTCTGGATTCGCCAATTTACCAGTGCATGAGAAGTTAAGCAATGCTATCTTATAAGGTAGGTAGAGTGTGAAATAATAAGACTCCAGACCTTTGGAAACATGTAAAGATAAGCTCATCCAATAGGTATAATGATTCAACAGAAGAGCTGAGACTAAAATGTAAAACTAAATTACATGTTATTAATAATGCATTTGATATTTAACGAAAGTGGTTTACTGTGAAGTGTACACCTGTGTTTTTGCAAAGCATTGTATAATGAAGACATATATTTCAATTTTACAAAAGTGCCTAGTTTGGATTTTATAAAGTCCAAATAATTTTAGCTAAGATAGACATGGCAGACATAGAAACAGAAAAGATGAACTTGAAGAGCAATAACTGCAGAAGCAAATCAAATTGGAATTGTTTGCCTGTAGGATGATTGTACTTGTCAACACTGTGCAGAACTTTTATGTTTGATATTTCAGAAATATAACGACATATGTTATCTATCATGCGTATATTTAGGAACCGACCATTTAACTTGAAAAGGGGGTATGATTTTTTCTCTCTGCAGAATTTTTTTCACGCAAAAAAAGTATTTTTAACTCCTATCAACATTTTTTTCAAAATTAGCATCATTTTTTGGACAGAAAACCTCCTTCAGAATATTCTGATTCATCATTTTTGCTGCCAAAATATTTTTTTTCACATAAAACCAACTTCCTGGAGATTGGATGTTGGACATTTACCCAATTTCCTTACTTTTTCATATTTATCATATTTTTTTTTTGGGGGGGGGGGCATAGCCCATCCCTATTATTAAATTTAAATTAAATGGTCGGACCTTAACCGAAAAAATCATGAAAAACACAATCAGGGGTTTTACATCCCTATATGCTCAGTTTACTTATATATAATTTGCTTTTACTGTGTTATTCCTCTTCCCATTCCACAAATAGTTTTCTTAACTCCAGGCATTATCGATTTCATTTGAAAGCTTGTCGAAATGTCCCCTTGCCAAATAGAAACCTTCCCCACATGTCAAGTTTGTACATTACTCAATCATGTCAATGTACTTTCAGAAATTCAGAATCGGTTAATGACAAGTGGGGAAGATATAGTCACTGCCAAGATGAGTATATTTTCCTGAACCAAGAAACATTACATTTTGTGCTAGAAGACAAATTTCTATGACATATGTGGTACTGTTATAATCCCCGTATTGGAGGATTACAGTAAATCATCAGGGACAGTGCCCAACTTTTTAATCTAACAAAGGCAAATTATGCATGTACGGTTAACACACTGATGCTTAGAGCTTGTGTGAAGCAATTTCATATTCCGTGTACCCAATGTCACGATTTATTAATGAATGTAATATCCACAAATATGAAAAATTCGCCAAACATTCCTTCTTCTTATCGTCTGCTTACGTACCGGCATCAACAAACTGGTTTCTCAACTGGTTCCTGAGTACTGTTCTTCGTAGGGTGAAGTTACAAAAAAAAAAGAATCAATGAATCTTAGTTGTATAGTTGTAATAAATCTTTATAATTTTTTTTCAAAATTTGTTTCCGGTTATTGTTGAAGCAAGTATAATTATGATCATTTGAGATTTGATTTGATCACGTGACAATTAATCTCAACTCAAAACGGTTGCAATTAATTATTTTAAAATATAATGGAACGTTAACGTTTTGGTTTCGAGAGTTCCACAAAATTTTCTCATTTCCGGTAGCGAAAATTTCAAGGGACAATCACTCCTACCATAGGTGCGAGCTTCGCTCGCTTATATTCATTTTACCTATCATTTCTATGTAAAATCCTGAAATTTTCAATTTCAGTTTTGCGCTTAAATGCACAAAATTTTATTTTACATTTTGAACAATAATACAATGATGTTTCTACACAGAAAATTTCACAAAATTCTATAATAGGAAATTAATAAATACCCTGCAGACACCTTAAGCCGTTTATAACTTGTTTGATCTTTTCATATTGTTTTAAAAATAACGATAGCTACATATTGTTCTTTCGAAATGCCTGTACCAAGAAATCATCATTGCAGTCGACAATTTTTCGGCTGTTCCATCTGATTTGTCTTTTTGTCCCTTAAGGATGGTCACTCCTCAGGTTTTTGAAACTGCCTTTGACTTTCGGAATTCCCATATTTTATCCATCATCGTGCATTAGAAAATTTTGCACACGGACCCCCACTTTTCTTTTCAAAATATGATTGTATACACATTGAATAAACTTTTGACAAAATTTAATGAAATTCTTGATATATCTTCATTGTTTTCAAAGGTGCTTTGCCTCAATCCAAAATAAATGAAAAATCTAGAGGAGTTCGGTTTCCCGCCAAAATTTAAGGCACTTAAATCTCAAAAACGGGCACACTGACCTATCAATTTTTTTTTGCTTAAAATGATATATGATCGATGTTCTAATAAATAAGCATACTAATTTCAAAATCTTGATATAATAAACTTGAGGAGTGACCATCCTTAAACTTCGGCTCTTGACAACTCTGTTCGGTTATTTTGTTATTAACCCAATTCACAGCTTGGTTTTGTTGACTGTCTACTTAGAAACGAACAGATTTCGTCTGTCTTTCCAAGATTTCAGTAGACCGAATTATTTCATGCCAAATCTGGAAGATATATCTGCAGATATGCCATTAATTGTTCTAAGCGATACATTAGTTGTCTTAAAGTACTGTTAAGAAAAACAAGGAGTGTATAATGTGACCCTGAATACCGAAGATCTTTCCCTTGCCCCAACAAATTTTCCCTAAAATTGTCAATTTTTTTTTGCATTAAAATAACTAGAACATACAAAATGTGTCTTGTATATGTTGCATGAATGCCATTATCATTTTCTATTTTAACAGCCATTTGTCGACTAAAACTCAATATTTTGCCCAAAATTGATGAAAAATGGGAATTTTTAACATTTGAGATTTTTCCAAAGTTCACTGTTAAATCGCAATACTGTGAAAGTGCTACTGTTCGTAGGGTTCGCTAAAACCACGAAATTAAGTTCCCAACGAAACGCATTTCCCCTTAAGTTTTAATACATAGAAGTCGAAACCACGAATTTAAGTACCCACGAAATAGTGATATATATGAAACCACGAAAATTGATGTCCACGAATATAAGTACTTCCACAGTATATGTGAAATCTAAGGAATATATCTGCAGATATTCCAATTACTAAGTAATTGGTCTAAGCAATACATCGCTTTGTCACAATTTTGACATAATATGTCGTAATTATGACATAATAATTTTTTTTTGTCAAATGACCCTTATCGGCTTCCGATTTTTTCCGATAGGTGTTTTTAAAGGTGTTTTTATAAACGCACAGGCGACACCCGGCCGAAATTCCAACGCATCCAAATTGGAAGCGATCTCACGATTTTAAATAAGATATTGTTTGCAATACAAAAAATAAAAAAATAAAAATAAAATGTCAGATCAGTAAAAGATAAACATATGATGATAAAAGTAGCTTTGTATAAAACGACTGATAATTCGGTCTATTATTTCAGAAACACCTATCCCATTGATCTATTTGCAGTTTTCCAGTCTGTTTTTGGCTATGTCTCAGTTCATTGGTTTACGACATCACATGTTTACCGACGTCACACTGGAATCGATTCCGGACTGTTGTCTGCTTGAATTGTCATGTAATACGGGACCTTCGAGATAGGAACTCTCGTGCAAGTGAAGGCGGAAAAGATCGCCGCGGATACCAGTTGGAAGGAAAACTGGATTTCTAAACATATTGAAATAAATATATACCGCATATAAAACAAAATATTTATGAAACTGAAGTGCATTTATGATTTTCCTATATGACAATTTTCTAACTAAATTTTAATTGACGAAAACATTTTCACCTGAAGCGCTAAAAATCGATTAAATATAAACCATCCTTAGCTCAACAGTGTTCATTAATTAGTGTTTCCCTCTCAATGTATTGATGTGTTGAGTTTTTACGTATAAAAATAGATCTGTTATCGGAATGAACACGATTCAAAAGTCTCATATTGATAAACAATTGAGTGAAAAGATATACATGCACAAAAAGAATGTACAGTTGTAAAGCAATTATTACACATTGAGGCAAAGTCTCTTTTTTATAGTAAGTATGTAAAACTAAGCAGTTAAACAATGTTATCTGTGACAACAATATTTAGTTGAACCCTCAAACTCGAAACAGTTTGGTCTTCGGTTTCAGTTAAACGGCTGTTCACTTCCAATCAGTCAACAATTTCTAAATTATAGCAAAATATCGAAGTTGCTGTTATTTGGATTCTGCATATGCGCATTTCGACAACTTATGTCTCTGCAGTGCAGATAAAATCAAATATTGGAAATCCGTAGATCGAAAAATGTGTAAAGACTGATAGAGAACAAATTGCTAATAAGATCTAAACAGAAAAGCCAAAATCGGCTAAGGACACAGATTCCTAATTGAAATAGGATAATAAAAATGAACTAACTGTATATGTAGCTTTGAATTTTAAAGTAACGTAAAAAGTATGACTTTGATTTACATCCCCTGAACAGCTATTCAAAAACAGACTAGCCTATATTGCTATATTATTCTACTTTTGATTTTTCAGTACTTTTTGCAACCGTTTGGCATGATGGATTTACAATTATTCCAAACCTTATAAATGAATGCTTGTGATGATTGTCTCTTTGACACATTCCCCGTTTCCCTTCTTTTTCTTATTCTATGCTAAATCGTTTTGAAGTAAATATAAAAGTAACACTGCAAGTCAGGAAGTGTCCCAAGTCAGGAATATGTTGGTCATTGGTTTGTCCTTGTCTCCTTATAAAATTTTAGTTTCTTGATATTCGGGTTATTGAATGTGGTTTGTTTCCATTCATCTATTCATTTTGTTTTTACTTTTTGGGGCCATTTAGGGCTTGCTATATGGTGTGAAGTTCCTCACTTCCTTGTTGAAGAACGTACGGTGACCCCTAGATGCTGTGTTTTGGGTCGTTTTAACCTTGAGATGGGATGTTGTCTCCTTGACATTTACCCCATTTCCTTTCTTTTTCAAATATATTTTAAAAATTAATATATAATGGATTTTAAAATGTTTGAAAGTTATTTTTATAAGAGCTTTGTTTGTAACAGTTAACCAATATTTTATTTAAAAATGTCTTTTTACTAATCCGGTTAATCCAGTTAAAACTCCAATAAATACGTGTTATGATAATTTCAATGTTTTATTTATATAGAGATGGGTGTTACAAAATTGGTAACAATAATCCAAATACAACCTTGAAGACCAGGAAGAGTATACTAACATGGAGACAGATAAATTACAGACCAAGAAATTCCGGAAATGGTTTGTTTTGGCAGCTGGATTTGTCAACTATGTTTTGGTTGCTGGTTTTGTTTTCCACCTGTCAATATTTTATGTTGAATGGTTAGAAGAATTTGGTCAGTCGAACTCTAAGACGGCATTTGTTCAGTCCGCTGGTTTGGGGTCATTTTTTATTGGAGGTATAATAGCATCAGTTTATTTAACTTTAAATTATCAGTAAAATACTGTTATAATAAAACGAAATTGTTGCGAGACAGCCGAATAATCAACAGTTGTTTGTTTTTGATCATTTATAAATTGGTTTGTAATTTCTCCATATACATCTAACGTTTATTTTTCCTTGAAGTTCTAAATACAGGGCTTATATTTTTAGTTGTCGACGACATTGTTGACACGTGTATTGGTCCAAGGTGATGTATCTGCTCTTTGCACCCTCGCCAGGAGTTAACTCCAAAAAATTGTGCCATTTCTTTCTTGTATATCTTTTGATAGTATTAGAGAAAACACCAACCAACACAGAACATTTTTGGCAAGCCGTCATATTCCCGACTTGGAACGGACATTTTATAAATAAAATGGTGGGTTAAACCAGGTTTAATGATGCATCAACCTCCCGCTTATTTGACGACTAATTATAGATTCTGTGTTCCAAGATTGTGTTAAATGTCAAAGCCTTAATATTGTCAAAACATTGCCTTGTTTCACACAGGTGAAATGTTTTTGGTGTCGATGTACAAGCCTTGTCTCATGATACAGGTAAAATGTTTTTGTTGTTCGGTACACAAATCTAACCAAAGTGGCTTAAAGACAAACCTCAATAGAAGAAGCCAAAAATTAAGCAAAACCGTCTTCAATAAAATTGGAAATTGGAATTGAATATTTATCAATCAAATCTGAATATCGTCCAATAAATTTCTTGAGCAAAACTATTTATCTACATTTAGCCAAGCCCTAATTTAACAGCTTACGAATTAAACATCTGTGTCGTTGCAAAAAAAAAATTATTGATAGTGACTACATGCTCTAGCGTAACGGATTAATTGAGAAATATATACTCCATACGCTTGGGAAGACGGAATATTATTGTTGAGGTGTGGAAAGTTTAGAAAATTGAAATCGTCACTTTTGTCATAAATTCGTGTGCTGCGGTTGCCACTGTCGTCAAACTCCAGAAGTAGATCTAAAAACAAAACAGAATGTTCAGTGTCTGTAGTCTCCTTTATTTCAAGTTCTGAAGGATATATTAATGGAATATACTCGGCAAATTTACAAGACATCATCAATATACCTGTATGAGTAATTAAAGGATCTAGCTTCTTTAGTTTTATTTTGTTTGACCAATTTTTGCAGATATTCTGTTTCATAAGTGAACAAAAAAAAAAACAGATCGGCTAAGAGAGGAGCACAATTCGTACCCATTGGAATGGCGATTGGCTGTTTGGATATCTTGACTCCGAACTGGATAAATGTTGTCAATGACAAAATTGAGTCCTTATCATACTAAGAGAGCTTGAACAAGGTGCAATGAACTCTACATCTTCCAAATCTTTTGATTTGATCTTCACTGTTGAGACATAAATTGTCGAAATGCGCATATGCAGAAATTAAATAAACAGTGACTTCGGTATTTTGTTACTTAATAATTAAGTGTAATTTATATTCATAATAGTATAGTCAAATACCTTAAGAGACACTTATCAAAGTTTCCATTGTCTGTCGGTTTGTTTTCTAGGTTTGGGGACCCATAAACCAGTTTAACCATCTAGCTGGCTTTTATTAGTGCTGGCACCAAGTCTGGATGTCCCGAGTTCCTATCGTTGTTTACGTTTGTCTTTTGTCTTCTGTGTAGTTCCCTAGCAGATTGCGGCATGTAATTATAACTTTCAGCCATTGTAGGTGTTTTCTGTTATCCATGTTTTACATTTCTAAAATACATTGACGGGTTTGGGTTAATTATGAATATTTCCAATTAATTAAGGGCACATGAAAATTTCTATCTCTTTTTTTCTTAATCAGAGATAATGGATCTATAAAACGAATGCTTAACTTAATAAGCAATCAGAGTCGGTCTTTCAATATTCACTTCTCTATTTAATCCTGACAATCCTGTTGTAATCTTTGGGTAAACATCAAATGTAGATGCATCATAGTACAACATGAACAATAAGACCCTCGACCTCACATTGCAATTCAAATATCCAACCTATGGAGTATATTTGACTAATAATTAACACACATTTAAAAGAATACTCTGGAATGCATGATCGCAACTTTTCTTGACGCTATTATTCCATTTAAGCATAATTTCATAAAATGACTGTAGAATATCTCTGGTGCAAAAAGTCATTAACTTCTATCTTTATTTTTGTTGTTTCAGTTGAAATTCCTTGTTTCCAAAACAAATGTCAGCTCCATTTTTCACTTTGCCTTAAATTGACTACGAATTCAAAATGTACTGGAAGAAGTTTCGAACAATATAATAAAGCATTTCAAAGGGTTAATACTTGGTACACTTGCATTTATTCCAATTCAAATTACCTTGAAGTACTTATCATAATAAGAGAGCTTAAACAAGATGCAATTAACTCTTCATCTGAATTAGGTGTAAATAAGAAATGTCTTTATTCTATCGAGCTTGTATTTGCAATAATAGTTGACTTTTCAATTGCTAGAAGTCAAAATTTATGACAATTTTTTTTTTTATAATTTACGAAGTAAAGCTTCAGAATCTAATTTTTTATCCGTGAAAAATGATTTGTCATCAACATTTTAAGCCTGGATATTTTTATTATAAGAAGTGAATGAAAAAATTGCGAAAATTTGAATTTCTGTTTAAGTTGGCATAATCTACAAATATAATAACCCCATTTGATTTGGAACAAACAAAACGTGCTTTAGAAAGTATCAGCTAGCTCAAGGTGCCTAGACTGCTTTTATAACACTATGATCGCACTACGCAAAATTAAAACTTCCTGAAGGGCTAGGAAAAGAGTCGTCATGTATTTAAGTAGACATCGGTAGTATCAGTGAGGGGCCAGAGTATGTGTATAATCTTCAGGTTACTGTATCCCAAAGCCAGTTTAACAGATTGGTATAGAGTTTTCCGTCGATATCCACTATTTCGTAGACAATACAAGTGACATCCATGTTTTTGGATTTTTTATCAGTTTCTTGTATTTTTACAACAAAATTTCCCTAAAATCGAGGTTGAGAAATGCTCTTTGTAAGAAGCTGTTTGCGAGTCACGCCATATATTTAGAAATCAAATGTGCATAGCTTTATAAAAGCATTTTAAGAATAAAATGGGCCGACGCCACCGCAAATGGACAGTTAGTCAACTGAGGGTATTCACCAACCGAGTAGCCAGTACTTCGTTGCTGGGCTGAAAACCGATTCTTTTTAAAAAAAAAACTTTCAATATCTAAATTTAAGAAAATTTTGTTGAAACCTAAGAAGTATCTCCCTCCTGCATAGGTCTGTCTTTAGATAATTTTGGCTTTCCATTTTAGATCCTTTTGGAAATGAGTTATCTATCAGCCTTTTCACATATCTCGATTCATGGTTTTCCAAATGTTTTGATTTAATCAGCACCGAACAGACATAAGTTGTCGAAATAAGCATGTGCAGATACTTAATTCACAATAACTTCGGTATTATGTTATTTTTTTCGAATTGGCATATATATTACGACGACTAAAGAACATAGAGGTTATTATATGACATTTTTCATATCATATCCTATACCATCCCGAGACATCCATTTTCCTTAGTTCATAGAAAATAGAGGAAAATAAAATGATGTAAAACAAAATTATTCCCTTTTTTCTTTCTAGTGTGTTTTACATTTCAACTAATCACCCTTATTTGGTGTTTCTCATTCATTCAAATGACAGGGTATTTTCAAATGGAAAATAAATTAAATGGGAATGTATCTCCCACCATTAAATGTAGTATACTTTTACACAAGGTCGTTTAAATGTGATTGTGGTTTCTTCGCTGCTGTAGAAATGTGTGATAAATTTTTGGGAGAGGATCGAAAAGCTGAAAATTGTTTCAAGGTGAACTTCTAGATTTTTGCTAAAACTCCAGTCCGAAATCCAGTGGTATTTAAACAAAAGAATGAGAGCTCTCGTTTAGAAAAGAAAAAAAATCGATTCCATTGTTTAGGTCTGTTGTTAGGTGCTTTAAAAGTTACTTATTATGTGAAATATTCTACTTTTTCATGTGCATGTCACAGACTTCTATATATACAAATGACAAAAAGTTTTTGATTGAAGGTACTTCGCATATTTTAGAAGAAAAATGATATTTTCGATACTTTTCCACTTACTGACCCTTGTGGATCGTAGCGTTTCTTATACCCTGACATTGACCAGAAAAAATATGCCTTCTCTTCAAATAATAATATTTTCACGTGCCGATTTTTGGCAGGGTACATGCCGCGGTTCAGATACAATAAATTAAAAAAAGACAATAGTTCACTGTTTTACTTTCCATTTTTGTTTACAAAATCGATTACTACTCACTCATACACGTGGTTTCTTTCAATGAAGAAACGCCTCTTTTTCCTGATCGATACGTAGACTTGACCATTGAACCAATGAAATCTAGTGATAATGATTACTTTTGCGATCATGGGTATTAAAGGTAAATGGCGCTGCTTCAGGACAACATAATTTTCTTAGTAACAGCGAAAGACCTTTTGGACGACATCGTTTCTTACGCAGTAATCGTCACTAAATTGGTCTATAAATGATGTATGTTAAAAAAAATCTATCTGTACATACAATCTTGTCAGGGTACATGCATTTTAACACCCGATAGCAATTGATTTTGACCAGTCTGTCAATTGAATATTTTTTCACGACAGTTGATTATCTAAGAAATTCTCGTATCAATCCTTTTTGTGGACAAGATTAATCATGTTTCCCTACAGAGCAAAGGTCTGGTAATTAAATGACGATTGAACTTAATATTGTACTCGTCTGTTTCTTTTTTTAATCTTAGCATTTTGTCAGTTGTTTACTTTCGTCGCCATGCTCTTATTTTGATCAGAAAATGTTATAATCACAGAAGAGTTTTTCTAGAAGGGAGATAATTTTATACCACTAGATTTCCCGCTGACTCAGAACAACTACATGTACAAAGGGGGATAACAGGATAACAGGAAACATCTACAATAGCTGAATATTACAGTCACATGCCACAATCTGTAAGGGAACTACACAGGAAAAACACAAACAAGACAAAAGACAAACGTAATCAAAGATAGGTACTCGGGACAGCTGGACTTGGTACCGGCACTAGCAAAAGCCAGTTGTAGTGGTACATACATGTACTAGTAAGAAATTTATTTCGGTCCGCAAAAATTACGCTTGTTCCAAGTAAATAAATAAATTGATTTACAACTTGAGTCGGTAAAATTATGCTGAAAATTGTGAATCTGTTTATTCTATAAAATAAATTGGAAAATCGTCAGTCGTCATTTGAAGAATCCATATTTTACCCAAAGTAATACGGATTACATATTACACGCCTGTAGTGTAATACGGATTTCATATTATATGCCGGCTTGTTTTTTATGACATATGCAAAAACCACATATCTTAAGAAACTTATTTTTCTCATTTCAACCAGTATAATGTTCATTGACCTTTTCCACTATAATAAGCATCAAAAATTATTAAAGAATATCCATTAGCCTAAAACAATTATTTTAGGTCAAAGCTGCCATTTTAGGTTTTGACTTATAAACTTCAATATATCAGTAAAATCTATGAAACTAAGACAGATTCTTTGAAAAATAATGAAATAGGTAACATGGACCAATGTGAAAGATAAATTCACATTGAAATGGGTTAAGTTGAAGTGACAACTGCAGTACTTGCATGGTAGAAAGGGCTCGGAAAACACGTCGATTATTACTACTTGTGTCAATGATAATGTCCACACAGAAGAACAATTCTGTTGGTTCTCGTTTCCAACAAACATTTCCTATATGAAATGCACCATTAGAAGCCCATGAGGTAGTTATGACCTGATTTGAATCTCGTTGCAATGAGTTAAACTAAGCTCAAATCGTGTCATATGAAAAACCAATGTAATAAAAGTATTAAAGTAATTGAATTATCCATTCGTGTCAGGAATAGATACTTCTGTCGTAACATAAGAGCATGACTGGTAAACAACAAAAATCCATTGGGTATGCGATATGTGTATTTTTGTCGTCCACAGGTTTTGTCTCTGGTTTACTTACTGCTAGATATGGCCCTCGTTTGTGTGGAATATTCGGTGGAATCATTGCATCACTAGGACTTGTGATATCACACGTTGTTCCCACCATCATGTATCTAAGTATTTGTGTAGGATTAACAGGTAACGTATAATAAAAGTTGTCTTTACAATGACAAAAAGAAATAGCTTATTAGAGATCTTGGACGATGTCAAATTTATACTTTCCTGTATTGTACGAAAAATAGTGCAAAGAAAAATATCCCGAATTGAATGTTATTTCATATGAACACTTTTTCTGTATTGAACGAAAAATAGTACACAAAGAGATATCTTAAATTGAAGATTATTTCATATGAACACTTTTTCTGTATTGCACGAAAAAAAGTGCACAAAGAGATATCACAAATTGAAGGTTATTTCATTTGAACACTTTTCCTGTTTTGAAAAAAAAATAGTGCAAAGAGAGATATTTTAAATTGAAGGTTATTTTTTTATGAAAATTTTCCTTTATTGAACGAAAAATAGTGCACAAAGAGATATCTTAAATTGAAGGTTATTTCATATGATCACTTTCTGTATTGTACGAAACATAGTACACAGTGAGATATCCCCAAGTGTAGGCTGTTACTTTAACACAGGCAAATTTGTTTGACGTGAATTTAAAGTGAATCCGTCACGAAAATTTTACGTTCACCGAGCAGCTAACACTAATGTATGTTAATATTTCACGTTTACCAAGAGATGTGCCTATCACATGGTCATATTGAAAAGCATAGACAAAAGAAAGTACAGAGTTCTTCAAACAAACCCAGTCACAGAAATTATGTAAAGGTGGTGTTACCAAAAACTAAATTACTGTACAGTTCTAAAATTTTGCTAGAGTTATAATTTGATCAGAACTTATTTTTCGTCATGTAAATAATAAAATACCAAAATTACAGTGAAATAAGTTCTTGCATTTGCGCATTTCGACAATTTATGTCTCCTCAATGCAGATCATATCAGAACTTTTGACAATCCATACACCGAAATTTGTGTAAATGCTGATTTAGAACAAATTACCAGTAGGATTTAAAAAAGAAACCCAAGATCATCGAAGGGCAGAGCTATGCATCAGGGGTTTAAACAAAATTTCCTTCAATTTAGATATTTGATGAAAACCCTCGGTAGATAACAGTCCACCCGAAGTGGCATCGGCTCAGTGGTAATAAAGTAAAGTGAGAACCGAAGCGTCAGTCAAAAGAACGAACAATCCATGAACAATGGCAACATTTTAAACACTGAGAAACAAGGACACCACTTGAGTACGAGACAAAAAAGAAAAATGCAGACATAAAATACCGAAATTACAGTGAATTTAGTTTCTGCATGTCGACACTTACGTCTTCTCAGTGCAGATCATATCAACACATTTGGAAATCCATAAACTTATTATGTATAAAAACCTGATAGAGAACAAGTTACAAACAGGATATAAAAGGGAAAGCCAAATTCATCTAAGGACAGAGCTATGCATAAAGGGGATACTGGTTAGGTTTCAACCAAATTTCCTTCAATTAAGATATTTTAAGTTTGGAAATTTAAAGGAAGTCAAGCACCAGTCTTCAATACGAAAAGCACCGCTATTTTACATGACATTGATGTGAAAGATTTAATGTTAATTAACATGAAATTCACTTTAGAAATGCTTACAGTGTAATTTTTGATATTCCTTACAGGATTCGGAGGTTCCCAAGTATTTATTAGTGCAGCAACTGGTGTGGGAATGTATTTCTCCGGACGAGTAAAAATATTGGCACTAGCATTTATAACATTTGGTGCAGGGGTTGGTATGCTCTTATTTCCAATAATTGCAGAAATACTTAGAACAAAATTTGGATGGCGAGGAACGTTCCTAATTGAGGCAGGACTAATATTAAACTCAGTTCCGAACTCTGTTGTTTTTACACTGCCAGTCGATCTTAAAACTAATACAAGCTTTGAAGCTGACCATGAAAATGTATCGAGCACTCCTACAGCTACAAAGGATGTTCGGCAATCTATTTTTATTATTAATGCACATAATGATGACGCAACGTCATCTCTGTCGAATAATCAAGGTTTCAACAGAACAACTCTGAAAGCAAATAAAAATGTTCTGACCATCATTAAACAATTATGTACTGATAAAGTGTTTGTGGTATATGCCCTGACACTTTCTGTAAGTGTTGCGTCACTCAACTTAGTTATGATTTTCATCATTGATTATTTCCGGTCAAAAGCCATCGGGAGGACTGATGCTATACAGATTTATATGTACTTGACTATCGGAAACACATTGGCTCGGTTGTTCTCTGGATTCTTCAAACAAATACCACACACAAGTGCTTTAATTATACCATTATTTGGTACTATATGTGGTAGCATCTCATCAATTATGTTTTTATTAACTGGATCTTCTTTTGAATTTAATGTGATTGCAGCATTTCTGTACGGTTGTGGATTTGGTTTTACAATTTCAGCTATGGTTGCCACCACTGGCAAAATAGTTTCCCAAGATGCCTATTCGGTTGGATTTGGTACGAACTTAACCTTAATGGGAATTAGTGTTCTTCTAGGTGGTCCAATATCAGGTAAATATTTCAAAATGAACTAACGAAGCAATGCCAAGACACCATAAACCCAGAATACATGGCAGAATAAAAAACACATACAGACAGAAAACGTACATGAGATGTGTGACATTTAAAAAATAAGAAATCCTACTGAAGAGAAACCGTATATGAAACAAGATAAAAATAAGATTGTCTGATATTGGAATTATTGAATCATTGAATTTTTCAATTCCTTAATCAATACAGGACTTTCGGGATAGGAACTCTTGTGTAATTGAAGGCGGAATTGAGTGCCTAAAATACCAGAAAGCGGGAGTGTCTGGATTCCTGGCTGAAATAAATTTAAACCTCCTGAAAACAAACCATTTCTAAAAATTAAGTGTGCTAATTACAAGATTTTAAATCACAAAGGCAAGTAACCCATACTGTTACAAATAGATCAAATATAAATCCCCCTAAGTTCATCAAAGTTAATTAATTAGTAATCATAGTAAAACTAGACGCTCCCAGGAGCCTGTATCGCTCACCTGGCTTTCAGTGGCCACAATCGTGGTAACATTGTAAGTTATACAGTTGATCATCAGTCTCTCAAACTTTAGTAACTCAAACAACACCAATATCTTGAACAGTATTTAAAGTCTAATCATGTTGTACTATTTTTCTTTGTTGGGCTTTATTGACAAAAAACGCTCTTGCTACGGACCACTTTCAACACCAGTTTTGAAACAGAGACATCATTATGTAAATGGCAGTCAACAAACAATTTTCCCACCTTTTCTGGCAACCATTTTGAAAATGACCGTCAGCAAATAATTTTCAACATAAGTTTTGAAGTTGCGACATCAATACCTATTTGGAAACCAAATTTCATTGAAATCAGACAACATTAAATTTTCCCGCCTTTTTTGGTGGCCATTTTGAAAATGGCAGTCAAAAAATAATTTTCAACATCTGTTTTGAAGTTGCAACTTCAATACCTATTTTGAAACCAAATTCATTGAAATCGGACAATGTTGAATTTTCCCACCTTTTTTGGCAGCCATTTTGAAAATGGTGGTCAACAAGCAATTTTTGACATCAGTTTTGAAGATGCAACATCAATACCTATTTAGAAACCAAATTTCATTGAAATCAGACAATGTTGAATTTTCCCGCCTTTTTTGGCGGCCATTTTGAAAATGGTGGTCAACGAAAAATTTTTGACATCAGTTTTGAAGTTGCAATATCAATACCTATTCGGAAACAAAATTTCATTGAAATCAGACAACATTGAATTTTCCCGCCTTTTCTGGTGGCCATTTTGAAAATGGCAGTCAACAAATAATTTTCAACATCTGTTTTGAAGTTGCAACTTCGATACCTATTAGGAAACCAAATTTCATTGAAATCGGACAATGTTGAATTTTCCCGCCTTTTATGGCGGCCATTTTGAAAATGGTGGTCAACGAACAATTTTTGACATCAGTTCTAAAGATGCGACATCAATACCTATTTGGAAACCAAATTTCATTGAAATCGGACAATGTTTAATTTTCCCGCCGTTCTTTGGCGGTCATTTTGAAAATGGCGGTCAACGAACAATTTTCAACACAGGTTTTGAAGTCGCAATATCAATTTCTATTTGGAAACCAAATTTCATTGAAATCCGACAATGTTGAATTTTCCCGCCTTTTTTGGCGGCCATTTTGAAAATGGCGGTCGATGAACAATTTTCAACGCCAGTTTTGAAGTTGCCACAACATGGCAAACATTGTATCAATTTACATTTAACCCTCATCTTCTATAGTTTTGGAAATAAAAGACGAAAAATACGAAAATTTTAAAAATTCTGTGAAAAAAGGGCAATAACTCCTACAAGGGTTTTGGGATTTTCTTCAAAATTTCAGGGTGGGTAGATCTTGATATGCTGAACATTTTTGCAATTTACACTTGACCTCTATCTGTTACACTTTTTGAAATAAAAAATAAAAAATGCACAAATTTTGAAAATTTACGGAAAAAGGGCTATAACTCCGAGATGGGTTTTCAGATTTTCTTCAAAATTGCACAGTGGGTAGATCTCACCATGCTGATCATTTTTACCCTAGTCTGATTTTTGATATCTGTAACGGTTTTCGAGTAATTTGCTAAAAAAAAGCAATTTACCCCTATGTTCTTTTTTTAGTAACAACAGCCATGTTGTTTGGTCTACGGACATAAAAATCACAAACTTGAAAGTGCATACCCTGGTGATGATTCAGGCTAAGTTTGGTAAGTATTGGCCAAGTAGTTTCAGAGGAGAAGATTTTTGAATAAAAGTTAACGGACGGACGGATGGACGACGGACGCCGGACGACGGACGACGGACGCCGAGTGATGGCAAAAGCTCACATTGCCTTTGGCCAGGTGAGCTAAAAAACTTTTCCAGTCACAAACATGACTCAAAAGTCCCGAATACATCTTTTGTACCCTTTACATGCAATACATTTATTTAAGAGATAATGACTCTTGTCAAAATTACTCAAAGTTTGGCTAGACGCAGTTCTTAGATAACTTAAAGTGAACTCAGAGTAGTCATATAACAATTCTTTAAATGGTCATAAAAATGGTCAAAGCTATACGTTGGCTAAGAAGCGATTATAACTGGTTCAACGTGGAAGCTGTTCACAGCTCTAAAAGTGGAAATAAAATTGTAACAATTTTAAGTTCACTTAGAACAACTCTAATAGTGGTCATACGGTAGAACGGTCCAAAGAGTTGTCATACGACAGAGTAGTTCTAAAAGTAGTACTACTTGTGACTGTAAAGTTAAAGTTTATAAATCTTCCCCTACAATAGACAAACAATTGTTTATCTGATATAGAATTTCTTTTTGAAAAGTGGTCTTTTTGGGCATTATTTTCTTATATGTTTATTTAAATAAATCTTAAACAAGAGTTATTTCCTTTCTTGTTCATTAAACAAGCCCTCACCACGACGACTTTTTAAACAAGTTATGACCGATTTTAGAATATACACTTAGTTCTTGAAAGGTCAGTAACATTTATACTTTATTTTGCAGGTCACATACGAGATACTACAGGAAATTATGACTTGTTATTTACTTCAGTTTCTGTTATTTTATTGATAGCAAGTATTTCATTTGTCCTGATCATGGTGTACAGACGTAGAAACAGAAGAAAACAACCACAGTAACGTTACAAACATTAAGTAATGATGTGTACGTTACCAAACGTTGTACTAAAGATACCCATGCTTCCAACTATTTGAATTCTTGTAATAAAATCGTGTCGTTTCTGTGAACAATTAGTTTTTGAGTGTGGAATTGATATTCCTGCAATAATTTCAATAAACAAATATCCATTACATGTGTACATGTACCTTAGGAAATATTGTGTTTACGGAACTAAAATCAGGGAGGTCTTAATGTTTTAATGTCATCAATATGTATAACCTAAAATTGTCTTATTTGGTGTGAAAATGCTCTGAAAAGATTTTCATAGAGTATTTCAATAAAAGTGTGGTTGCTGTAAAAACTAAATTTGAAAACTGAATTTTTTAAAGATTTTTCTCTGTGCGTTTAACGATTTGTATATTGGTTATTAGATGACTTATT
Source organism: Modiolus philippinarum (assembly GCA_002080025.1). Taxonomy (NCBI): domain Eukaryota; kingdom Metazoa; phylum Mollusca; class Bivalvia; order Mytilida; family Modiolidae; genus Modiolus; species Modiolus philippinarum. The sequence goes on along the minus strand of MJUU01038503.1, from coordinate 130,277 downwards.
CTGGCAAATTTAAGCCAGCAGATGAGCAATTACAGACTCCTGAGAGCCTACAGTTTTTTATACGACTTGACCATTTATGTCTTAAGCAGGTTGGGGAAACCCAATTGGGATACTATACCCAAATCGAGATATAATACCCCAATTTGGGTATATGGTTATACCTCAATTAGGGTATATTACCAGTTATGTGTTAATTATATTTTAGGGGTTAAATGGCGCATCATCATACATAATCAAAGCTCTGATGGAGCTGAATCTCGAAGCCCTGAAAATCTACACGTGGCAAAACTTCGTAATCATCCGAGGAACTGCTGCAAACGTCTGCATGCATTAAGTTATTCCGTAATACGTGAAAATAATCGGATTGTGTGATTTCCGCATGTCGATTTCATTGCTCTAAATATATGACACTGTCGCAGGTAAACAAATGGTATTTTCATCTTTGACAAATAACTGCGCGACAGGTTCGTAAATCCGAGACGCAATATAAAAAAAACGAGTTATTTGATTAACATGCATATTGTTTTCAATATAATATAACAACACCGTATTCAACTCAAGAAAAGGAAGAAATATAACTTAAAAACACAATGTATAAGATTTTGAAAGAAACTTCCGCACTATATTTTATCGGAAGCACGAAGATCATCTTTTAGAGCTGTAAATAGGCTTGAAGCCTCACGTGATTTTTCTTGTCATATTAACATCGCTCCAGCCATTTCATGGCTTCGAGATAAAAATTATAAATATATAGGACAAGAGCTCTCGGGTGATATACGTCTGTTGTCAAAAGGATAATGCAAATTTTTTACAGATTGATGTTTAAGTTTTCAAACCAGTGACTATGATTTAGAGATAGCATAAGATTTTAGGAGCTAAAAATCGTTCTATGGCGCTCATCTAAACGCATACAAACTCTTTCTACATTCGAGTAAAGCAAACTGTGATAGATTTAGGAAATGTTTTATTGATTATCAAAGAAATTAAGAAGGGAGAAAATTCAAATTAAAATGTCATTCGATTTCTTTCAGAGTCTTCTCTCTTAGTCCATGTGTTAAAAATACTCTGAATGTAGTCTGTAACACTGGTGTTTGAAACTTCAATATCTTTGCTTAACTCAGTTCAATCAAATTATATTTTCGCCCCCCCCNTGATATATTTTACCCAGTTACAATTGCGATGATCTTTGATTTTGACAGAATCAAATATATGATTGTACGTCGTTAAAATTCCCCTGCTGGCGAAATGCATCACCATCAAGTAGACGGCGATATGTCATTTGATGACAGCAATCTAGAAGTTTCTCATGTATTACGTTTCCTTACGCGACATTGAATTAAGAAAAATAATCTATATAAAACTGACCAGATACCCCAATTGGGGCATAACCATATATCCCAATTGGGATATTATATCTTAATTGGGGTATAGTATCCCAATTGGGGTTTTCCTCAATCTGTTAAGATCAACTCAGTACGACGGTGGTGTATATATATATATCTTATTTCGGTCATGCCGGGTGTCTCGTTAAGTAAAGGGATAGATGTTACGTATACTTGTCACTGTAACATACATGCACTAAGCTTTGATAAAGTATAATTACATAACTTCTGACATGTTCTCATTGAGATTGGTATTTAGCCTACATACTGCAGCAACCAAAAACAATCACATATCTAATTCTTGATATAACTTATTTAAAGTGTCATTCTTCACGTATTTATTTAATGTGCTAGTTGGACGATAAAGAGATTGCGCAGCCAATATAAAAGTGTTTGACCAGTGCCCATAGCTATATATTGTGCGCTTAATTATTATATCAAAAATCTGTACGAAATCTTTTCATAAAGAGTATCTATGTCCATTCATGTGTAACATTTTATCTTTTTATTTTCACCGGTGATAATTTGATTTAACCAAGAAATCTCGATAAATCACCGTTGTCTATATATTAAACCCTATATACCTCTAAATGACTTCGTTGTTACTGTCCAGCATGTTTTTGTGTCAACCATATGTATTAACTAGATAAAAAGGGAATTCCTAATTTTGGGAGATTGTATGTAATTGGTGCTATACGTTGAACGAATCATGTTCTACCTTCCTGAGCACATGATGATACGTTAAAGTTTTGTAGTGGTTCACACTGCCAGTGCTTTATTGTGCGTTTCTTGTTCATTTTATTTTTATTGTCCTTATTAGATGTATGCTGTCCGAATTTGTGTTAAATATGAGTAGTCTTGTTTTGGGTTTTTTAATTTGAACTTTTCCCCATTTTTTGCTTCGGTATTCGTTTGCTAATGTATTGCAATGTATTTAATAATGCTGCATTTCATTGCCATGACAATTAAACCACTAAAATCTGCTACATTGCTACATGTTATGTTGTGACTTATTCAGAAATATGTATAATCTAGATTGCATTGTAAGGGGAGCCAATACCACATTTGCTTTGAAGGTGGTCTAGTATGTTTTAATGCCATCAATATGTATAATCTAAATTATAAGTGAAACCACTGCCCTATTTGGTTTGAAAGATGCTTTGAAAGGTTATCAATGGAGAATTTCAATAAGGGTTTTGTTGCTGTAAAAAGTAAATCTGAAAACTGAAATTTTAAGAGATTGTTTTTCCTTACGATAATGTTTTGGTTTCAGCAATTTTCATATTGGTTATAGAGTGACTTATCCTGGAGAAATACAGATTCTACAACAGCATCGAGTGAGATATGACATTTCTCAATTTGAGTAGGCTATTTTTTTTTTTCATTTTGAAACTATCAAGCATTAAAAATGCGAGATAAAGTACTGTTGTGGAATTCATTTTTCTAATGTGATACTTGAAACAAGCATTGCCCTTTTTTTAAGTCGCAATTCTTAAGGACAAACATATATCTAGTTTTCTAGGATTCACCCCCTATTGCGGCCTTTAGCAAGGGTTTTAACAAAATTATCTTCAATTTAGATATTGCAAATGTTTCGAACAAAATCGGTTTTCGGCCAGCACCGAAGTACTGGCAACTGGGTTGGTGAATACCCTCGGGGACTAACAGTGCACCAGCAGTGGCATCGGCCAATAATCGGCTGGATAAGTTAAAAAAGTAACATTACAATTATGCAGTTAAGGACATGCCATGAAAGAAGGTTCACACTCCTTAGTCATTAGATTTCTAAACCTCTTTAAAAAATGCTGATACCTAAGGGTCATAAAAGGTCACCAGTAGCTGGATCGACCCAGTACATGGGAATAGAATGTCAATTGAGAAGAGGATCACAATTGTTGGATTTTTTTTCCGTAAAACCATAAAATCCAATTAATCTTTTTTTCTCATTCTCATGCGTTTTAAAGTGACATTCGTTCAATTCAAATTATCATTTTATTAAATTCACCTATTATATTTACTCACTTTTATCTTATCATCAGCACGCCTCATACCTATCATAACATTTTAAACTTGCACGAACGGCAGGCCTAGGCGCGATGATATTTACTTCTGAACTAAAAACACAAATCTTCAACAGAGATTTCGTAAGCAAATCGTAATTTCTATCTTAAAAACGTTTGGACCAGGTTATTTTTCAGCCATTATTTTAGTGATAATGAAAAACGTTTTACAGTCGCCACTTTGATTTGACAGACTGTAACTATATATCTATCTAGATAAAAATATCGAAATAAGCAATGAAGGGATATGGAGTAAATGCACATGAGACAAAGTCTCTACAAATACATGGTAAAAAGCAATGGAACAACGCTTTTATTGTTGTTCTTCATCTTGAAGTCACCATGAGGCCTTCAACAATGAGCTTTGCCCATACCTCATAGTAAGTTCAAGACGGTCCCTAAACACCGGTTTGAGCGGAATTCATTGCTAGATGTCGAGCAATGCTACATCCATGTTTATTCTGGCCATAGATTGTCAACAAACATTAAGGAAACTGGCAAAGAGTTCTTACAATCACCGTCATCCGTTGCCCGACAAAAGCACCAGTGTCCCCAGCAAGTGGACAATCACAACAAACAGACAAACACTGTAAGCACTGTAAAACTTTCTGCATATGGCCATTCCGACAACTTAATTGTCTTCAGTGCAGATAACTAAAAAATCCAAAAATCTAAAGAGATATAAAACCTGATTGAAAAAAGAATAATCAAAAGGATCTAAGTTGAAAGCCAAGATCAGTTTAGGACAGAACTTTGCGTTATCGAAATACTCCATAGTTTTAAACAAAATTTTTCAATTAACATATTCTCAGTTTTCAAATAACAAAATTGGCTTCCGTATTGGACTACTGGGTTGGAACATTCCCTCGAGAACGAAAGGACTAACAGTCCACCATCGAGAACGAAGGACTAACAATCGAACAGCAGTGGCATCGACCCTGTGGTAATAAATAACAAAAAACAAAAAAAAACGAATTTACTGTAAAGTTACTCTCTGCATATGGCTATTTTGACAACGTATGTTTCTTCATTGCAGATAACATCAAACCATTAAAAATTCATAAATCGAAAGAGATATTGAAACTTATAGAGAACTCTAACGAAAAGGATCTGAATCGAAAGCAAAATTTAATAGTAAAGGAAAGACCTTTGCATGTGGAAGATACTCCTTAGTTTAACAATATTTTATAATTTTTATATTGTAAGCTTTCAAATAAACTCGGCTTCTTGGACAGCAATGAAGTACTGGACTACTGGGTTAGTGAATACCCTAGGGTACTAACATTCCACCAGAAGTGGCATCGAAACAGTGATAATAGATAACACAATTCGAAGTTACTGTAAATTTTCTTTTTTGCATATGGCCATTTCAACCACGTATGTGTTTTCAGTGTAGATATTGTCAAAACATTAGTATAAAAAATTAGAAGAAATATAAAAATTGATTGCAAACAATATAAATGTGTAAACGTAGCATTTCAATCACAAACTTTTCAGTAAGTCTTTCGGGATTTATTTTTTTTTTGTGAGAATTTCGTCGTGAATGTATAAACGCGGCCTTTCACGACCTACTTAACATAAAATCCATCTTTATTTAGTTTGTGTGTCGGTCGCGTGTAAGCATTGATAAACTCAATAACTACTTTTAATCCTATATTCAAAACAATACGAGCTATAGCAATTTCAAACTTTATTAAGTAGTTTTAATTTCCATTCGTCTAAAAACACTATATCATCCCATAGCTTGAATTCGTGCTCTCAGAGACGAATCCCTATGTTTCATACCTTCCAACATACCAGCAATAGAAGACATTGCACCATTAAAGGAGAGTTGTTTTCTGATACGTTTAAATGTTCCTTCTTGGGCTCCATATATGTTGTTTAGTGTATTTTCCAGTAGTTGGAAACACCCTTCTACATCAATTGTAACAGAGTGACATAAATATTTTAAGCCAACGTCTCCATTTGCACATTCACATGTACTATCAGTTTGAGTGTCTTGTTTATTTGATGATTCGTCATTACTGTGGAAAGCAGTTCCTTTGTGGATTAATATGATGCATATCAATATGAATGTGTATGCTGTATACTGTAAAGGAACCATTGTAGATCTGCAATACAAAAAAACACTATATGTAGCAAAGCACTGTTAATATTGGTAGCTCACTTTAACGATAAATCAGTCCTAGTTTCAAGGGTACAAGATTATAAGAATCTGGCACCGGTGTAAGTACACGATCAAAAAATCTCAGACATAAATTAAAGATAAGAATTAAATATATTCGAGTCAGAGAAACATTCAAATCCTAAACGAGGGTGTCTGCGATTTCTTTATTTTGTTTTTGTTTGTTTTTTTTTTTTGAACGATGTAAGATCATTTTTGACACATAATGCGATTTATTTATCACCATACGGTACTTGTCAGTCAACATTTCTTGACGGCGCCAATGTCATCAGAATAACTTGTTTAGTAATTTTCTGTCTTGTACAAGACTTAAGGAATCTAATTTCAATGAGAAAGAATAATCGAGAAATCTCAGACACACAAGGGCAAGATTTCAATATTTCTGTAACGAGGCTTCCCGAGTCAGCGAACCATTGAAATCTTACACGAAGGTGTTCGAGATTTCTAAATCTTGGATTTTCAACGGTGTTCGATAGTTTTTTCACAATGATAAGCAAAATACAAGTTTCTGTAAAACCAGACTACAGTTGGCGTCCGTAATGTTTAAGAAACTTACTATGTCTTTTATAACGTCATAATGTATTTTTTCACGTGGAATTCTTATCTAAGCCACGGGTTGGAAACCGTAACTGGTTCATTTTTTCAGTGAGAAAGTCTTGTCTTGTACCCACAGGTAAAAAAAAATCATGGGCAACTTACTCCTATCTTTACACTTTACTATATTATTCTTTACGTTGTTAGCACTTTAACAGTTACAGGTGTAAAGAGATCTGCTTCATTTCAAATGCCGACAGTTAAGTCAACAGTTTCAATGTTTTCGAGAAATATGACGCTGAGCTCTGTAACATCACAAAATTCCCATTGTTTTCCAAAAAAGGTCATATGAACTTCCATATTGGCGAACTTTGTACGGGTTACCGAGGGTAGTTTTGTTAATTTCACATACTTTCATGTATTACTTGAAAACGAACTTTTAGTGTGTGACCTAAATCATTTTGTCCATTTTTGAAAAGAATATTTTTAGATGTACACAATTTCAAAATGTCATTAAATAAACAATATGAGAAGTCTCTTATGGTAGTTTGAGCCTAATAAAAATGTCAGACAGATTTTTTTTTTATTTTAAGATATTTTGTAGGTCTTTAATCATATTATCCAAAAATAAAATAAAAAAGATATGTCACCGTTCATCTTTTCCTGATACATGTATCAGGCTTTGAAAATCAGGCATAAATCAGTATTTTTCAGCAATATCTATAACGAACTGTGCGAACTTGCTTATTATTGAGCTTTCATATGAAATAATTATCAGACAGATTTTTAAAATCTTTTTATATTTCAAAGAGTTACACTTCAGCTATATGATGAGCTAAAAAATCAATATGTCTCCGTTTGATTAAGATAGATATCTTATATAATAAACGAAAAAGACAATATTTACGGGAAAGGGGAGCTAATTGGCGGGAAAGTGTATGCCAAACAACTATGATATCACAATGAAAAGGCCAATAAAGGAATATTCTGGCCTGAAATTTAAGTCAATTCCGCATCCGACTCGTGTTTCGCAAATGCGCCGTGCATTAGTGTCTGTTATTTTTCTGTTTCTCTGATAAAGTATGGAAAATTTCTCTATGATTTTTAAAAGCAGAACTTGATTTTTCATGACAAAACGCAAACATGATTAATCTTTGACCTCGATTTCTAGGACAAGATATCGGTGACCCATTTTTGTCTTGCTATTTTTGAATTCAAAACATTCCCTAAATCTATATAATTAACAATACAGGAAACTGTTTAATATGCCCTTAAAAGGAATTATCTCATGCATTTGTTTTGAATGTACCTATTTCGACAACTTATGTCTTACAAACAACTTTGAAATAAACAATAAAAATAAATCTACCCATAATCAAATAATCAGGTAACATCGATTACTAGAGTAACAAGAAATTGATTTTCAATACAGCTACTTAAAAAAAACGATAGACAGAATTACAATTGAGAGATAATATGCATTTGTTTTTTTTAAATTATCAAGGTTAATTAATTAAGAACAAGGTTTATTAGCGAATTTGCCTCTGTATTTTCACAACAATGAATTAGTGTAAAATACCCGAACCTTGAAAATATCTTTCTAAGAGGAACGGTCTTTTAAAGTAAAAATACTTGACAATTAAAAAAGATATTTAAAAATGAAGGGATATGTAAAACTTCTCGTGATTTTATGAATATTCGCACTGACTGGAAACGTGATAAGAAAGTTCAAGAGATGTAAATGCAAACGGAAAACTATTTTTGTAATGTTTGGGACGTTTCGTATCAGATTAACGCAACTACCAATAAGAGGAATTTTACATTTACAAACAAGATTTTGTCTTTCCTACCTTTAAATCCACATATGTGACACGTTTAAGCACAAGATATAAAATTCTGCGATGTTGAAATTTGTTCAAAAGAATCAAAGAAATTATGTTTTCCTCACGAATAATTTGGTAGATTCAGTACCTTTATGAACCCATTTTTCGCTTTTTACGCATCACAAAGTACTGAAACAGAATGATTTGAAGATGCTTTTATAAGATTTAATATCATTACTCATACTTGAATTAAAGATTGGGACATAGGCTTGACACAAGTATTTTCAAGTATTTTTAATAAAGTGATTTGTTCATTGAATTTGTATAAAAATATTTTTGGAACTATCATCATTATGACAGTATTAAACGAAAGCTTACCTTATTAGTTTCCTGATCCAGTTCTATGCTGTAAAGACTAATTCCTCACGCCTGTTTATATAGACATTGCCTCTCATTATTATGCCATTAAGATACAGACAAATATATTCATATTCTGACTTAATTATTTACTTATTTAATTGAATATTTGTGTATTTTACTACCCATTATCTATTTTTGGTCATTCCTAAAAATTATCGTCATACCAAATGTTTCATATTTGTAATTTCTTAATCACTTTGTCCCTTTGGAATTCTGCTTACACCTTTGTCATTACCACGAGACATACAATT
>MJUU01038503.1:79494-108140 GCA_002080025.1 Modiolus philippinarum | reverse complement strand
CAAGACCGGAAACTGCTGGAACAATTTTGAATCATTTTGAATACTCTACAACAATATAAATTCGAAATAACTTTTAATGTACATATGTTCAATTCACCAGTCTTTCTGCGATATTACATGTAGGTGTCATGTACCAAATGAAATAGTATAAATGAACTTACGATTAATTTTAGTCACACAGATGCTTAATCTTCACAGCAGATACAAATCAATCATTTGGAAGACCAAAATTGAGGACTTCATTAAAATGATTTTCAAGAAACATCAAAACAAATTATCTACTTGCGAGATATTTCTTAGTTTTATAAATGTGTTAGTATGCTGTTTTGTTTTTTTTTTTTTGTTCTTTTGTTATGTTTTGCGTGCTTCTTTGTTTTGTTCTTTTCCTTGTTTTGCAGATCTTGCTCAGCAGACGCAGGAAAACGACACTAATTTTTTTAGATTTTTTTCAAAGGAAAGTGGGTTTTGATATTGTTGATTGTTTTATGTTTCAGGGACCAAATCTACATTGTTTTCTAACTGGGAGGTATGAAAGTATCTGATTCTACGAATCTGTCAGCCCACTCCTTCAACCCGTTCTGAAATCCACTGTTGGTGAAAATGGGACATTTTTTAAATCAAAATATTGTGTGTACAACTATCCCCCCAAAAAAAAACAACTTTCGATGCCTTTCAGGTACAAGAATGAATTAAGTGATAATTTCAGCAATTTTTAAATGATAAATTAGATTTTTGAAAACAAACGGTCCTTAAATATCACAGGCATTCTCAACAAAAAAATATTCCATATCTATGACCAAGAGTACATTGTATATATAGCTTTAATATAAACAAAATATTTTTCATTTATTTGGAGTAGGAAAAGCACTTATAAGAATTCGATTTGTTCAATATTACGCGATTATTTCTTAAAGCCATGATATTTCAAATTTGTGAATCACAAATTATCATTAAACAAGATTTCAGCATATGAGTTTACGAATTCATAAAGAACAATCCATATTAACTTCAAACTTTATTAAGAAGTTATTTTTGTCATTTGTGTGCAAACAAGAGTCTATAAATAATCCCAATTCATCCCATAGCTTGAATTCGTGCTCTCAAAGATGAATCCCTGTGCCTCATACCTTCCAACATACCAGCAATAGAGGACATTGCACCATTAAATGAGAGCTGTTTTCTGATACGTTTAAATGTTCCTTCTTGCGCTCCATATATATTGTGTAATGTATTTTCAAGAAGCTGGAAACATCCTTCTACGTCACTTGTTACAGAGCGACATAAATATTTTAAGCCAACGTCTCCATTTTCGAAATTACAGGAACTATCAGTAGGTATGTCTTGCTGATTTGATGCGTCATTACTGGGGAAAGCAGTTCCCTTGTTGATTAATACAAAATATATCAATAAGAATGTGTACATGTATATTGTATACTGCACAGTAATCATTGTAAATCTGCAATACAAAGAAAGAACTAGCTAGAAAAAATACATTTGTAATTGTAAACGAACAATATGTGTTTAAATTCTTTTCATAATCGATGCCATCGTAAATTCTAATATAAGTACATTTTTGAACTTAACATGAAAAATGAAAGGATATGGAGTAAATGCACATAAGGCGCATAGTCTCTATAAATACACGATTAAATCAAGCAATTGAACAACGTTCTAATTGTATAATTTTTCATCTTGAAGCCACAATGAAGCCTCCAAAAATGAGCATTGTAAATACTTCATTGTCAGTTCTAGACGGTCCTTATCATCGGTTTGAGATAGAGTTATTACCAGATGTTTGATAGAGTGCTTTTTGTTCGATGTTTGCTTTTTTTGTCCGAAACTTTTGCGTTGAGTCGTACGCTTATTGTCCGATTTGATCTTTGTATGTCGCTTTTAGTCAAATTTAGCCTTTTGTTCAACAATTTTTCTGTAAGTCCGACATTTTTTTGCGTTACGTCAATCTCTTTTTGTCTGATTCGCTTTTTGTCAGCAAATTTTTCATTTAGTCCGTCGCTTTTTGTCCGACTCGCTATTTATCCGATTTTTTTAGTTAAGTCCACAATTTTGACTTTTTTTCCTCTAGACCCCATATTTAGCCTGGCCTGAGTTTCGTATCAAACAAATTATACATCACCATTGAAATCAGTATATCGTTTTGTTCACACGTTATTAGGCGAAAATCCCGGATACTTCTCTGACGACCGAGGATGAAAATTAAAAGCAAAATATTGCGTATTCTTTTTATCACACTACGTATACACTGATACGAATGACTAAATACCGAAGTTACTGTGAATTTTGATTCTGCATATGTGCATTTCGACAACTTATGTCTCTTGGGTGCAGATAAAATCTAATACATGTGGAAGACCATAATGTCAAAGATGTTTAAAAACTGATAGAGAACAAATTACCAAATATGATCTAAATAGGAAACCAAAATCAGCTAAGAACAGAGCTTTGCATGAGGGAGATACTCCTTAGTTTCAACAAAATTTACAAAAATTAGATATTGTAAGGTTTTGAATAGAATCGGCTTTCGGGTCAGCACCGAAGTATTGACTACTGGGCTGGTGAATACCCTCGGGGACTAACAGTCCACCAGCAGTGGCATCGACCGAATTATGATAAAAGTATAAACAATTTTTTTTAGAGTTTTCAAATTAGATATTAATGTGAAAATTGATGAATTTTATAAAATAATTGTTGCTACACTCTGTTTTCTTCATGACTTTTCTAATGGTTCTTTTTTAAGCCATTGCATTAATGTTCAACTGTTTATAAGATTGAGTAAAAAGATCAGATCATGAAAATGTTAAAGTATTTTTTTCAGAGTTCATAAAACAAAATTTATTGAAGAAAACACCCTTTTCTACACATGGTTTCAAGTATTAAATAGAAGCTTACCTTCATAGATACTTATCCTTTATGCTGTAAAGACCATTCACTCATGCCTCTATATATATACTTTGTGTTTTATTATAATGCCATTTAGAGACAGACAAATATTAATATTTCTTAATTGAATATTTGTGTATTTACTACTCATTATCTGTTTAATTTATTCATTCATGACCGTTTTCTTCATACCAAGTGTTTCATGTCTGTAAGTTCTGTCCCTTTGGAATTCAGCTTCCATTTGGTTTATGCACAGGAGACAAATTACTTGCTTCAATCTATTTGCGATGTAAAGAAAAAGATGATTTGGAAACTCGTTAATTCTTGTAAATGTACTCCATTTATCCTCGTTATCCCCCTTTTCTTTTTTGTTAGTCCCCCTTTTTTCTGAAGTGTAGTTCTTGCAAGTGGACTAAGTGGACTAATATTTTATAGAATTTGTTTCGATTTATTCGTTGTAAGGAACACTTTTTACAGGCTGGCCTTATCTGAAACATTTTTTAATGTAGGAATTAGTTACCTTAAACTTTTTGTTTCACCTGCAGTAAAAAAAGTTTTTGGTCAAACATGTTGATTTAAAAAAGTACTACCCAACAACATACAGTGTGATGGTAAAAGAAATCAAGGTAACCCCCCCCCCTAAATAAGTACCAACAATTTTACTAACAATAGGTCAGAAAGCACATGTTTTAATGAACGTAAAATCAAGATCAAAATGGTTACAATATATACGAGAGGGAAAAAATAGCCAGTGCAAATGAGACTAATTGTCTGACCCTTATTTTAACGTTTTTTAATGTTTGGTTTCACTTAAATTCTATGATATAACACATCTCATTATAACTGTCACATGTCAGTAAATAGTTAAACAATGGTAATTTGAGATACAATAATGAGCATACATTAAGGGGATACAGGCCAGACCGAAATCTAGCATACAGCAATAGGAAGTACAATGTAGCTGTAGGAATTTGAATTTTTGTTCCCATGATACCATTTTTGGAAATATTAAGTAATTATGATTAATAACGGATATCAAGGTATAAGGAGGAGTGCGGGAAAGATTATAAGAGCTTTGCGCTTGTTTCTAAATCCCATTATGAATTCGTTTCTTTTTGTGTTTGATGTGTTTATATATAAGTTTCATTAATGTATTGACGAATTTAATAATACAATATGTTTACATTAAGGTATAAAGTCCGTAACCGTTTAACAAAACCACAAAAAAACATTAGTTCTGGTCGTATTTTCGAAATCTTTGTCACAATTGAGTGTTATATCTAACAATGCCATCATAATTTCCATTCTCAATATTATCTGGCAGGTTGAACTTTGGTTGATCCATAATTGTGTTCGAATCCTCAGGTATCTCTTACATAGCTCCTTCCTTGCCTTATTTTGGCCTTTTTATTTTGATTCAATTGATAATTTGTTCTCCATCAGCTCTTACACATATTTCGGTAAATGGACTTCCAAATATGAAAAAGATAGGAAATGGGGTAAATATCAAGGAGACAACATCCCATATCCAGGTTAAAACGACAAAAAACAAATGTTTTGATTGTATCTGCACTAGAGAGTCACGAGTTGTCGAATGGCCATATGCAGATACTTAATTCACAGTAACTTCGGTTTTCTGTTTCGGTATTTACACATTCAACACAGTACCTTGCATGTTAGTGAGAGATGAACCGAACTCAACTATCAACGTCCATCAAAGAAGGCTTTTCAATATTATTGTGTTACTTTACCGAGTCAGCTCAAAATATCACATCACATTCATTCGTGATGTGTATTGTGAGAGAATCAAGAGATACTACAATTTCTTGGTGTTTCCTCTCGGATTATTGGTATTTAGCCTGATAATTCGAATCTCACTTACTTTAAATTACAATGTTATTATGTATATAGCAACATTGATTCAATCCGATCATCAGATAAAATTCAGTTTGAAAATTATCATAGTCATCTATACCTTGGCGAATGATGGTAATAACAAACACTGTCGAACTAACACTTGCCTTTGAAGAATTTGTCAAGTTGACAATGTTTGTCCAGGCAATTGCTCTTACACTTTTTATGCTTTTTTTGGATGTTGTGAGTTTTTACTTGCAGAAGCACTATGTGTCAGTCTGCGATCAGAAGACTGAATTAAGCAAAACCCGAAAAAAGAATGGTACAAAATACTATGAATATTATAAAAAAAAATTCGCTGTCTACACTGGTTAAGCACGAGGACGGTACTGTAAAATAATTGCACATGTTTTAATTTTGTTTGTCCGGGTAGGAGTTATTTGCCTTTGAAGGTTTTATCAAGAAACTAAAAAATCTTATTAGAACTGGGAAGAACTTCAGTAATTGGCAAACCAACTATTATTGGAACATATATAATTTACTACAACTTTGGTACTTCACTGCTATGTCAAATAAGTGTTTTATTTGTATTCACAGGTTTTTTCAACATACTACAGAAGACGTGTCATGTGTGGCTAATTATATGAAGAAATTATGATCATTTTTAATGCATATTCGTTGTATTTTAATTAGAAAAATGAATCACGTGACTACCCAGCAACATTGAATTCGTCAAACAGCTTTCATTGCTAAAAAAACAACAAATCTTTGGCCTTATATGCTTTTGTATTCCATCTAAAATCGAACTGACACTTCCTGATGATGTGTTCGATGCAAAAAGTAAAAGGATAAATTGCGAACTTTAAGAGAAAACGATCGTTTTTGTCTCGTCTGCGACGAAAGTCGCTGAAACCGAGACATATGTGTTACTCTCTGGTGGCAGTAAAAGCCAAAACGGCGTTGTCGTAAACTTTCTTTTAAAGCAACTTTTTTTGTCCACAGGTAGCCGCACATTTTTCAGATGACCTTGAACTTGACCTCTAGGTTCAATGACTTCATAAAAAATTGCAACATAGGTTTACATTCATGTTCATTTGACTGGATATGTAATCCATAGATCCATTATATTAAGTGTATTGATGTATCTCTTATGCCTTGTGCTGATGATTTTCTGATAATTGCAGATCATAGGCTCGGCAAAATCAGAAAAAAACTAAAAGGACCTACGGTTCTGCAGCTAAGTGCATACATGCCAGTATGCAATTTTTCAGCTGACCTACTCCTAATTTGCACGGTTCAGTGACTTCGTAAATTTTGCGACATTGTTCAAGGACCTACGGTTCGGCAGCTAAGTGCATTCATACAGTCTGCAATTTTGCAGCTGACCTCCTCCTCATTTGCACGGTTCAGTGACTTAGTAAATTTTGCGACATAGTTTGTTAAAGTCAGTTATAGACATACAATATTTGGTCTATTGGTAAACCTAGGCTGTTGCATGCAAGTCTGACACATGTGATGTAGCATTGACCTTAATGTTATGGTTCAGTGACTTTGATCACTTTTCTACTTGAATACTTATTTCTCTGTAACTAAAATACCTAGATTCATCATATTTGATATTTTGCTACATCTAGGTGGGTGCATGCCAGTCTGACATCTGTCATTTACCATTGCCTTTAAGTCCATGGTTTATTGACTTTGAACATTTCTTTACTTTAATACTTATTTCTCTGTAGCTATGATACCTAGAGGCGTCATATATGGTCTATTGCTACACCTAGGTAGGTACATGCCTCTCTGACAACTTGGCCTTGATTTTCATGGTCCATCGATCATTTCTGTGTAACTAGATCACTTACAGTTGTCATATTTTGTCTATTGCTACATCTAGGTTGGCACATGCCAGTCTGACACCTGTCACGTAGCTCCTAGTTCAATTTCCTGGTTCATTTACTTTGATCATTTCTCTTACTAGGACACTTACAGACATACTTTGTCTTACGCTACATCTAGGTGGGTGTATGCCAGTCTGAAACCTGCCATGTAGCCGTTACCTCAATTTCATGGTTCTTTGACTTTGATCACTTTTTTACTTCAATACTAACAAGAACACCTAGAGTAATCATACTGGGTCAATTGCTACATTCTGACACCTGTTATGTAGCCTTGACTAATTATATTGTTAATAAGTTAATTAATACAGGCGAGACACATGTACTTGTTTAAATTGATATATTTTTATCTTTCGTTGGAACCTCGAGTTACAGGGTTTGTTGCAGAATTTTCTTTGGCATTCGTATCGTGTTTTTTTAATGTGTATACATACACTTTGGTACTATAGCTGGGGAATTTGACGTTTTCGCCCATTTTTGGCAAACAATTTAATGATTGGATGTTAAAGGTCCCACGCTTCGAATTTTCATATGGCTTGTGAACTTCAAAATCATCTCCTATGTCAATCCAACATGATTCGTTTGATTGTATCTCAAATGTCCTACAAGTTTATCCTAGTGCTATATCTGCAACTCAGTTTTTGGTAAGAATAGCTATATCAAAGTTTTACCTATCAAGTTCAATGGAAATCGGGTACACGTATTTTATTCTGCAATTAATTAGGCAAATAAGCAAAAATACAGATTTCTCGATATGCAGACAGGAATACGACCTACCTTATCATAATAAAGGAACCACATATGAATATATTTTTACCTTTGCGCTAGCCTGTCAGCCATAGATTTCCTCTTCGAATAGACATTTCAACCACACATACAAACTCTTCACCATACCAAGGGAGGACATACTAAACAATCACACATCAGTATTGTCTTCCTTTGGTATCAGTTTGAGTGAAGAGAACAACTACCTGCCTTGTCTCTACTTGGTACCTATATTACATAAATGCCCTTACAAACAGATACATTGCTGGGTCTGTCAAATGCACAACAAAACCCCTTTCTAAGCTCCTAACTTCATTACTTACTGCAGTCAAAGATGGCCGTAAGATATATAGTGGAGTGGAGTGAATCAGATGTGGATTCTCAAAAACTCGAAAGACTTATTAGAATATCTTTCTTCAACTGAACTCAACCACTGCAACAGTGTCAAAACATTTGATTTTTCTACTATCTATACTAATCTTCCACACGATAAGCTAAAGTCAGTACTCTAGGATTTAATACATCAGTCTTTCTGTACCAAAAAGGGTGAAAGAAGATACATATGTATTCATATTTAGTGATAGGAAAAGATGGGGCCTATTTTGTTAATCAATACACTGATTCACACAAAAATTATACAGAGGAGGATGTCATCGCAATGCTGGAATTCTCGATTGATAACATATTTGTAGAATTTGGAGGACAAGATCCAGCAGATAATAGGGATACCTATTTGAACCAATTGTGCGCCACTTTTAGTAGATTTGTTTCTTTGTTCGTATGAAGCTAGGTTCCTACAAGGGCTAGTTCATAAGAAAGACAATATGCTAGCCAAGTCCTTTATTTTTAGCTTCCGTTATATAGATGATGTTCTTTCATAGAACAATCCTCAATTTAAGGATAACCTTCAACTTAAATCCCCAAATGAACTCGAAATTAAAGCGACCACTAATACATCTTCATCAGCATCATACCTGGACCTCTACATTGACAACTCTGGACGTCTGAAAACAAAACTTCACGACAAGCGTGATGATTTGGACTTATATTGAACAGTAATACTCCAACATCTCCGGCATATGGCGTGTACATTTCACAACTCATTCGCTATTGCCGTGTGTGTAGGTTGTACAGCGATTTTGTCAACAGAGCGAAATTACTGTCTTGAAAACTTATACATCATGGGTATGTTCAGTTACTGCTGCAATTGTCACTACAGAAGTTTTACAGTCGTCACCACGCTTCTACAGACCGTTACAATGTTTCTATTTCACAAAGGAGAATATTTATCTTCGGGTAAACCTAGAGTTATTACCGGACTGACTAACACCGACTGTGACAAAACCGGACTTTCCAATGGCAGTATGACGGGTGCCATGCGTGGAGCAGATCATTCTGGAGCACCTGATAATTCCTCATTTTTGTAGGGGTTCGCACTGCTAGTGCTTAAGTTACGTGGTGTTCTTGTTCATTTTTGTTTATTTGTTTTGTCTTTGTCATACTGTCTCAATTCCTGTTGCTATGAATTGCCGTGATTTTGGATTTATGATTTTAGAATTCCCCCTTCCTCTTTCTTGCTTCGGTATTCCTTTGCCGGTGTATTCAATTCATTGTGAGCACACTTTTGTAATTATAACGCTATCGATTTATTAAGCAAGCCAAATAAGATACGTGTCAACCTAATTAATCAAAAACCGAAATTACTGTAAGTATTAGATACAGTGGGTCTTTTATCATATTCGAGGGACGTATGTCCCAAGAATATCATAGGAGACCCACTGTATCTGATTTACATAGGGGTAATAAAAAATCATTTGCTGTTATCTTCAGCAATAAAATGTTTCAATAATGCAATTAAACAGATGTAGTCGAAGATGCCATGCGATCAACTATTTAGAAACCTATCGTTATTGTTAAAATTTAATTGTGTCATAAATAAGAACTTATCAGTACAACTGTATGGAAATAATACCATTGTTTTAATCTTGTTTTTTGTACAGTTTTATTGCAAAAACCTTCAAATTTTACTGATAGACGATAATTCTCCTATGTAAATGTATTTACAGCAGATTGCAACATATGTCTCTTCAGTACATATCAAATCAAATGATTTGGGAGACCATAAACCAAAAGAGTTATGCAAAAATGTAGAGATAAACATCATTAAAAGGATCTAATGAAGCCAAAATCATACAAGAAATAGTTTTGAACCTTTTTCGTTTCAATTTGTTTATAACGCTATTACTGTCTATCAATACACGAACTTTAAGTAGATAATGTAAAATCTAATGATGTATAATTCAATATTTTCATCACCCTTGAGAGAACTGTACATTTTATAATGAAAATGATTAAATCTGCAATAAAATTCTTCCCATCTGTCTGAAGGAAAGCATGTTTGTGTCCAAGAAATAAACAAGACGATACTTTCACAGGCATTGATGAACAATTATAGATAAAATGTTGACATACACACAAATTCAATAATACAATGATTATGTGTGTCTACAACTTCATGTTTTATTTATGAGATAAATGTTACTAAAATAATAAGGCATACTACGGCAAAGCTAGTCGAATAAACATGGCTCAGCGGAGGCAACTTGAATTAAGACAACAAGACAAGTAAAACAAGGACTAAACTAGTAGTAAACCAAATTGACCTTACATAAAGCACTAGCTGCCATCCAGGAAAATGGGCGTGTCAGGTGCTCTTGGTGGGGAAGCTTTTTTTTTGATAATTCTTGATCGCATTTCACACTTTCAATTGTGTGTTACATGTAGAAACAAGTAATTACTAATGTGGGACAGATTTGATCTCAGTAGATATTTGGCTACTATTTATGCCGCAAAAATGCAAATGAGAAACTGAAAAAATACTGACAGTTTGTTAGCAAGGGTAGCTTTGGGTATATCAGGCATTGAATGACGTCTGTAGCTGGCAATTAAGCAATTGCAAAAGTCAGTGCAGTATTAAATACTGAACAGCTGCGTTCAGTCGCATGATACGCTAGACGTCGCCCCTTCAACATTTGCAGAATTCTTAGGTGAAGAGCCACAAACTTATTTGAATGCTAAATTTGAATGTTTTGCGGATGATATTTGACATTGTGAACCCCTTTTCTAAATCACTTGCCTCTTAAATGTCATGTATTGATAATAGACAGTTGGTAGCTTTATAAACGCAATAGAACGAGTATGGTTTAAAAATGTTTCACATATGATTTTGCTTTTTTGTTAAGTTAATGTAGCAAAGATAGCAAGGAACCCCACTATGGCCGAAAACTACCAGCACCTGCCACAATGCATCAAGAAAACAATAAAAGGACAAAAGCCAAATCTTATTATTATTTGTTTATCTAGGATTTCGGTTTATATTCCCTACTGATTTTAATTGACTTGCACTGAAGAGACAAATGTTGCCGAATTGGCCATCATCCGAAAATAAATTTACAGAATTTCAACATTTAATTAGTTACTGAGACGATGTTTCTTGAAAACAATTGACAGGTTGACACGTTTCTTATTTGGGTGCAAATATCGATAGAGTTCTAATAACAAAAGTGTGTTTACAATGAAACGAAAAGTCTTTCCGAAGAGGAATATCTATGGCTGAATGTCAAATTAAAGTTCAATCTGTCTGTCAGTTTATTATGAGAATGTTAATTGCAATGCTGCTTAAGATATAACACTCTCATTTAAAAAAAAATATTTTGAAATTTCAACCAGAACTTATTCTATGGCAATTGTGGTTTGCTAAATAGTTATGGTATTTATACCTTTATATTCGTAATTTGCCATAATAACTAAACATTCCCCCAAAGCGAAAATTCGAATATGTTAGATGGGATCCGGCTCGTAGCTCCCTTAATATATGGTCATCATTGTATCTCCAATTAACATTTTTTAACTATTTATTCAAATGGGACAATTATAATGAGATGTTTTTGTTAAAAACTAAGGAGTATTTCCCTCTTGCATAGCTCTGTCCTTAGCTGATTTTAATTTTGTTTTCTATTTAGATCTTATTGGTTACCTGTTCTTTATCATTTTGTACGCGTATTTCGGTTTATGGATTTCCAAATGTTTTGATTTTGTCTGCACTGAAGTGACATAAGTTATGCAGACACAAAATTCTCAGTAAATTCGGTATTTTATTATTTATGTGACAATTATAATGAGATATGTTATATCATGGAATTAAAAAAAAGCATAAAAAACGTTAACATAAGGGTCAGAGAACAAGTCTCATTTGCTCTGTTTTTTTTTATCTCTCTCTTGGAACAAACTATATATATATATATATCTTTGGGTTTTAGTGCTGCTGATGAGGAATAAATTTCCGAAATGGCCATACAGCTCATTAAAATTATTGCAGTTGGAGTAAACATGTGTGTTATGGTCTCCCCATCCTTTCGTATATTATATTGTAACAATATTGATCCTGATTTGCAGTTTGTTAAACATGCTCCATGTTACATATTGTTAGTAAAATTATTGGTACTTATTTAGGAAGTTTACCTTAATTTCTTTTACTATTAGTTTGTATGTATTTGGGTTGTACTTTTTTTAATTAGCATGTCTTTGTCTTACTGTGTTGGCTGTGAATTACCGTGATTTTGGATTAATGATTTTATAATTACTCCCGTTTTCTCTTTCTTGCTTCGGTATTCGTTTGCCGATGTAATTTGACCAGCAACATTTTTTGCTGCAAGTGAAACAGAAAACGTGTTTCTAAATTATTCCAAAATTTAAAAAAAATTGTTTCATATACATTGGAGCTCGTAAAGAGTTTTCGTAATACTAAAAGATCGAAACAAAGTCTTTAAAATCCAAGTCCAATGGCAAGGAATACCCCTCTCTAGATAAAATAAAAAAAACGAGGCAAACTAGAGTATATTTACTTCTATTTACAAGAATTAACGACTTTGCAAATCCTTATCTTCTTTACATCGCATAAAGTTCAATGCAAAGAGTGTGTCTCCTTTGTATAATCAAAATGGAGGCTGAATTCCAAAGGGAAAAACTATTACAGAACTTACAGACATGAAACGCTTGGTATGACGAAAACGGTCATGAAGGAACAAAAATAGCTAATGAGTAGTCAAATACACAAATAGTCAATAAAGAAATATGGAAATATGTCTGTATCTTAAAGGAATAATAATGAAACACAAGTATATATAAACAGGCATGAAGAAACGGTCTTTTCAGAACTGAATAAGGACGGTTTCTCGAAAAGGTAAGCTTCCGTTAAATACAAGTAACTTTGTTCAGATAATTATTGTATCTTCTTCAATAACATTATTTTACGAATTCTAAATGAGAATTGTTTATATGTTCATTGTCCACATTTTTTTATCTCAACCTAATATAACTGTAATACGTAAAAACAATTAACAAGAAATGCATAACAAAAATCAGATAGAGTGCAGGTAGTTTTGACATTTCTGAAATCTTTAGAGAATAACTACATTATGTTTTCAATATTTGAAACTCGAGTCCTGGATGATAGTGGATATTAATGATAAATAACGGCAATCCTACGACTTTTGTGGTAAATTATGATTTCTTAACATCCGCTTAGTATAAGCAACCTAGAAAATATTGAATAACATTTGAAAAGAACTTCGAATAAGAGGCATTCTATCAAAAATCTTATTTATTTGTATAAAATTAACTTTGTTCACTTTGCATTCTTTTTTCCGTATTACTATACTATTTCAAATCGGCTCTGTTTACTGTTGCATTAAACATACCAATCCTTTCACGGCCGAAGATGAAAGTAATATGCAAAATATTTTCTATTTCCTTTTTTCATATTGTTATAAGTATATTTGCAATTGTCAATAATAGTGAAAATATCTCTATAAAGATGTTAAGTACCTCTTTCTTTTCATCATTAACCGTTTTCTAAAATTAGCTGTTTCTCTCGAAAAGTCCCCGTTTCACCTTTTCAAAAAGTCTCTCATTCTCCCTTTGGACTTGGTCATCCTTTTATTGTAAACTTTGGATTAACATTTCGATCTATAATTTCGTTGTTAACAAATGGCTTGACTTACGTATTGTGAAACTATAACATAGTTATCCAATAACCTTTGGGGTGTAGACCTGAGAGAACAAAAGATTAAACTGTCAAAACTTCTAGGTTGAGAAACGTATTTTTAAAATGTCATAAGTAACTTTTTTAATTTTCGAAACTGTTTCACTGGATGAAAGACGTCAAATTGCATTCCGATAGATTTGGTGGGGGAATTTCAAGAGACATTTTCTCTCTTTAGACATTTCAAGAGACATTTTATTTGCGCATATGCAGAAACTTAATTACTTTTGTAGTTTGTTATTTATTACCACTGGGCCGATGTCTCTGATGGTGGATTGTCTTCCAAGTACTGTCAATCCAGTAGCCAGTATTTTGTTCGGAAACTTGCAATATCGAAATTGAACCAAATTTTGTTCAAAACTAGGGAGTACCTCCTTCTCGCATAGCTCTGTCCTTAGCTGATTTGGCTTTCTATTTAGATACTATTGATAATTTGTACTCTATCAGTTTTAACATATTTCGGTATATGGATTTCCAAATGTTTTGATTTGATCTGCACTGAAGAGACATGCTTTGTCGAAATGCGCATACTGTAAACCGGGAATTTTTCGCGCCATCTTTATTTCGCGATAATTGACAGGATTTAAGTTTGCACAGTTTTGAATTTGAGCTGCGAAATCGTTGACCATTGACTTAAACAATAGACAAGTTTATTCACGCCTTCCTTTTTTTTGCGCTTCCATTTCAAACGCAAAAATCGCGAAAATTTCCCGGTTTACAGTATGAAGAAACTAAATTAACAGTTACTTCGGTATTTTGTTATTTAGAGACAAGAACACATTTATCAACACATTTTGTTCAAAGGAAAATTTTAAATTCTAACCTTTCGTATGTATATGATAAATGAAAATGAAATTCTGACTTAAAGAATAGAATTGAATTTTCCTCTTGTTAATATTTTTGTTCGTTGCGGTATTTTACAGTCTATCGGGAAAAAAAGGTATTCCTATGGGTACCAAATATGCACCTCTCATAGCCGATTTATTTCTTTATTGCTACGAGTTACAATTCGTGGCCAAAATCCAAAAAGACCCTTCTAAACAGCATTTAGTGGATATTTTAACAATACATATAGATATTTTGACGATATTTTGGCTTTAAATAATCCGGAATTTTCTAAATTTACAGACGAAATTTATCCTGCTGAACTTACTATAAATAAATCCTGGACCAATAGCAGCAGCGATCATACATGTACACCTTTTCTTGATCTTGATATATAAATAAATCAAGGAAAGTTAAACACTTAAGTTTATGATAAAAGGGATGATAGTTAATTTTCCCCATCTCGACGGCGATGTTTCGTTAGCCCCTTCTTACGGTGTCTACATTTCACGCCTTGTACGATATGTACGAGTATGTAGTAATGTTTCAGACTTCAACGACCGAAATCTTTGTCTAAATGAAAAACTTCTGCATCAAGGGTTTAGATATCATAAATTGATAAAAAACATTCTCTAAATTTTATTATAGATACATTGATTAGTAAGGAAATTTGGTTCTAATGCAGGCCTCTTATACAACAGGGCATTTTACATCCAAACTTAAATATCATAAACAAAGCGCAAAAATTCAAAGATTGTCCTTCCAAACGTATTAATCCGTTGAACAAACTTATTCATCAAGGATATGAATACAGCATTGTTGTTAAATCTTTACTTTTGGTTTTTGTTGGCAAAGATATTGATCAGCTCCTAAATGCTTGAAACCGTAACTAAATTAAAACATTTTTTCATATTGGCAGTATTTGGCATTGCACAATATCATGTTCCTTTTTCATAATTGATTATGTTGTTATACGAAATCTATCTAGAAGTATTTCAATTGAAGTTTGATATGTAAGAAGGCTTGATATCATAGTCAACGGAAATTATGTCCTTATCTAGCTCTAAGTTACTGCTGGCATTTGTCAGGACAGTACCTATGTGTATTGTCTTAATGATTTATGTGCTTTATTTTAAAGGTAATCGTCTTGATAATTTGGAACTTTTTTCTAATTTGAATTTTACTGTGAGTTTTTTTGTGTGTATTTATTTTTTAGCCATTCACCACACATGGGGGGGGGGTTGGATCCAAGAAAACGAGTTTAACCCCAACGCAATTTTTGCGCATGTCACAAGTCAGAAATATGTTGGTCATTGGCTTGTCCTTGTCTTCTTATAAAATTAGAGTTTTTTGATACTCGGGTTATTGGATGTGATTTGTATCCATTGGTTTATTCACTTTTTTACTTTTTTGGGGGCCATTTAGGGTTTGCTATATGGTGTGAGGTTTCTCATTGTGTTGAAAACCGTAGAGTGGCCCCCTTCATGCTTTGTTTTGGGTCGTTTTAACCTGGAGATGGGATGTTGTCTCCTTGGCATTTACCCCATTTCCCTTTTTCTTTTAAAAAGATATTTGTCATTAATCCAGTTATTAAAAGGGTGAAAAGGCATGTTAAGTATACTAGTTTTAACATCTATGTTGGTATAGATTATGAGCAGATACATATATACATTTTAAACACAACATAACTGTTTTTCATCACAAGTTCTTTCTTTGTATTACAGATTTACAATGACCCCTGATACAGCATACACATTTATATTGATATCTTCAGTATTAATGAGCCAAGGAGCTGCTTTCCCCAGTAATGACGCTTCATCAATTAAAGAAGACCTTCCAACTGATAGTTCATATGAATGTGAAAATGAAGACATCGGCTTAAAATATTTATGTCGCTCTGTAACAAGTGACGTAAAAGGATGTTTCCAGCTTATTGAAAATACACTACACAACATATATGGAGCCCAAGAAGGAACATTTAAACGTATCAGAAAACAACTCTCCTTTAATGGTGCAATGTCTTCTATTACTGGTATGTTGGAAGGTATGAAACATAGGGATTCCTCTTTGAGAGCTAGAATTCAAGCTATGGGATGAATTGGGGTGTATTTATAGACAATTGTTGGCAAAGAAATGAAAATGACAGCTTATCATAGCTTTAAGTTCAAGTAACTTGTTCTATAATTCTGGCAGTTACTTTATATTAAATCGTAAAACAATATGTTGAAATCCTGTAAATGATAATTTGTGATTCACGAAATTGAAGTTACATGAAAAAAAGAAAATTTGTTTCTTTTCTTGTAAGTAATTTAACAATTGCAATTAACTGGCATATATTTTGTTCACATTAATACCATACAAATCAATGTTTAGGCTTCTAGCGGACGACCAGCACTTTTTTTATTTATTATGACTGGAAAAGGAGACATAAGGTTCGGCTTCTGTAGTGGCCACACAAATATATACTGCAATTACTGTTGTGGTTCTCCACCGATTGTCTACAATAGTTCACGAAAATCAATATTTAAAAAAACTGAATTATTTTGATTATTCTAAAGATGGAATGAAAACCATAATTTCACTTCTCAAACTTTACTTAAAATTCCTCCTTCAATTTAAGAGTAAACAGAAATGGGACATAGTCTCTTCAAATACATGAATGATGCCGGTTACATAATATCCTTTCTTATCATTATTAAAGAATTTTTCAACCACTCAGGCCTCCTTTGCCTGTAAGCAATGGAACACCGCTTATATTGTTGATCTTCATCTTTAAGTCACCACGAGACCTTACGCATACCTTATAGTAAGTTCAAGACGGCTCCTAGCACCGGTTTGAGCGGAATTTATTGCTAGACGTCGAGCAACGCTACATCCATGTGACTTTACCGATGAAAGTGGGATCATCAACAAATGGTTAAGCCTTCTTACAATTGTTGTCATCCGTTTCCCGACGAAAAGACAAATGGAAGACCATCACAACATTCAAACAAACACAGGGCACTCATTGGGCCAAAAGTAAGAAACTTTGCATAATAAAATCATGAGATGTGAGCACAACAAACAGGTGGTCACAGTAACAATTTGAAATTAAAAAAAAAATAAATAAAACTTCGTGCTTTCATGCTAAAATTCATAAAAAATGTATATTGCGACATATAAAACTCCTGAGAAATGATGATTTTGCAGTACAAATTTCAGACTTATTCTATATTCGTAAGAAATAAGCATTTAAGGGATATGGAGTAAATGCCCAAGAGACAAAGTCTCAACAAATATGTGGTAAAACAAAGCATTAGAACAACGCTTTTATTGTTATTCTTCGTCTTAAAGTCATGATGGGACCTTCAACAATGAGCTTTTCTAATACCTAAAGGCAAGTTCAAGACGGCCCCTACCATCGGTGTGGGTGGAATCCATTGCAAAATGTCGAGCAACACTACATCCATGCTTATCACCATCCATGAATGTTGGGTTATCAACAAACATACAATTAACTAGCAAAGTGTTCTTACAAGCGATGCCATCCGTTGCCCGACAAAAAAAAATCTAACAAAAACAACACTTATTTAAGAGTCAAAAGTAAGAAAAAATTGGCATAATAAAATCATGAGAGACTGAATTTCTGCTGGAACTCGTTAAAGATCATAGAGTAAAAGGTGCTAGATAGTCCAATTTCACATATAGATATATTGATGCTTCCATTATTAAAGATGATTTGCTAAATGGATCCCATCGATATATCCCCGAGAAGTTAAGATTTAGGAAGCGACAGAAAATGCTTTATCTAGTACATTTTTGGACTTACATCTCGATTAGACGAAAATGGTCATCTCAGTTCTAATAATATACTAAAAAAAGGGACGATTTTGATTTCAAAATTATCAATTTTCCTAATATGGACAGTAATATTCCAGCTTCTCCTGCTTACGGAGTGTATGTTTCACAACTGATTCGTTACGCGAGGGCTAGCACAAATTATACAGACTTTCTCATTCGACATAGTTAACCCTTTGATAAAGATTTGAAAAAATCTGTCTGATGCGATCATTAAAAAAAGTTATTCAGTCCATGTGGGAAAATTTTCCGTTTTGGTCCGAACTCTGATACGAAAAAAAGGAGGGGGCGGCGCACCATAAAACCCACCATTCATTTTGAAATGCCTTTACCAAGTTAGAACCGTTGCGCTTTACAATTTTTTCTGGTGGTCTCTACCTTCTTGTTTTTCCTCATTGACTTTGGCTCTTGATAATTCTGTTAGGTAATTATGTTATTACCCTATTTGTATAACCCAGCATTATAAAACTCCTTCAAAGGGAAATGGTGCAGTAGAATTTTTGAAAACTGATTTTGTTTTGTTACTTGTAAAATGTCTAAATGCAGACGTAAAATCATTTTTTACTAAAATTCCTTTCATTCCTTTTCACAAACATAAAATTCTTTCAAAAGAATGTGATAGAGATTCAGATCCACTCATTGCTAATTACAAAAACATTAAAAATTGTTAGTGATTTAAATTTTAAAAGTTGGGTTGAAATGCAGATAACAAATTTTATGCATGGAGTAAATGCACATTAGACAAAGTCTCT
Source organism: Modiolus philippinarum (assembly GCA_002080025.1). NCBI lineage: Eukaryota > Metazoa > Mollusca > Bivalvia > Mytilida > Modiolidae > Modiolus > Modiolus philippinarum. Next base: position 89,214 of record MJUU01038503.1, on the reverse strand, counting down.
AGAAATACATGGTAGAAACAAGCAAAGGAACAACGCTCGTATTGTTACTCTTCATCTCGAAGTCACCATGAGACCTTCAACAATGAGCTTTGCTCATACCTCAAAGTAAGTTCAAGACGACCCCTAGCACCGGTTTAAGCGGAACTCTTTGCCAAATGTCACACAACGCTAGATCCATATCAAAAAGAAAGGAAATGGGGTAAATGTCAAGGAGACAACATTCCATATCCAGGTTAAAACGACCAAAAACAAAACATCTAGGGGTCACCGTATGGTCTTCAACACAGTGAGGAACCTCACACCATATAGTAAGCCCTAAATGGCCCCGAAAAGGTAAAAAAGTGAATAAATCAATGGAATCAAACCACATCCAATAACCCATATATCAAGAAACTAAAATTTTATAAGACAAGGACAAGCCAATGACCAACATATTCCTGACTTGGGACAGGCGCAAAAATTGCGGTGGGATTAAACTCGTTTTCTTGGATCCAAACCCTCCGCTATGTGTGGTGAATGGCTAAAAATAAATACACAAAAAGACTCACAGTAAAAATCAAACTAGAAAAAAAGTCAAACTTATCAAGACGAGTACCCTTACAATGAAGTACATAAAACATGAAGACAATACACACAGGTACTGTCCGGACAAATGCTTGCAGTTACTGACAGCTAGCTAAGGACATAATTTCCGTTGACTATGATATCAAGCCTTTTTACATATGAAATTTCAATTGAAATACTTCTAAATAGATTTGCTATAACAACATCATCAATTATGAAAGAAGAACATGATATTGTGCAATGCCAAATACTGCCAATATGAAAAATTGTTTGAATTTAGTTATGGTGTAAAGCATTTAGGAGATGATCAATATTTTTGCCAACAAAAACCGGAAGTAAAGATTTAACAACAATGCTGTATTTATATCCTTTATGAATAAGTTTGTTCAACGGATTAATAAGTTTGGAAGGACAATTTTTGAATTTAGGCGCTTTGTAAATGATATTTCCATATTTCCATGTTTTTTCTGGTCATGTATGCGGGATCGTCAAAAAACATTAATCAGACTGGCAAAATGCTCTTACAATCACTGTCATCCGTTGCCCAACAAAAGCACATCTGCTAGTGGACGATTACGACATATAAACAAACACAAGGCACTCATCAAGTCGATTTTTAGAAAACTTGGCCATTTTAAAATAGTGAGATGTGGACACTTTACACAGGTGGTCAGATTGCACATAACAAAAATAAATGCCAAAATATGAAAGAATGATAGTATATCTATATGAGAAATTCTCTCACGAATAAGTACACCATAACTGAAATATATAGAGAACAAACCTTTTTTGTGCTGTTATTCATTAAACAAAAACTGCAACCTAATTAAAGTTCTTTGAAAGGATATGATAAATTTAAATTGAAAAAAAAACAATTGTTTTGGTCATTGCTCGAGGTCATATCAACAGAAATAATATATACTGTACATGTTTTCCAAGATTGAAAGCAGTAGACTTACAATCTTATTTTCCAAACAATGTTATTTAAACCAATGAGATATTTAGGAGATAACTGTATTGTATTTGAAGATTTGGAGGCATCAATTGGGGATTTGATGGTCGCAAAATTAGTTTACTGGCGACGCGTTAGCCAGTAAAAGTACATGTTCTATCTCCATAAAAAAATCTAAAGGTCCCATGTGCTGTCATTTAAGAGCTATAAACAATAAGTAAATGATCTATCTCCAAACTGGAATTGAATTCAGTATTAAACTGTATCAAGTTCTAAACCAATCAATGTTCTTTATTTGTGCCATGTGACAAAAGTTGGCCAATCAGATTAGTATAAATGATTGATATTAGCTATATATTGGAATAGGAATATGTTGGTCATTGGCTTGTCCTTGTCTTCTTATAAAATTTTAGTTTCTTGATATTTGGGTTATTGGATGTGGTTTGTTTCCATTGATTTATTCACTTTTTTTACCTTTTTAGGGCCATTTATGGCTTACTATATGGTGTGAGGTTCTCACTGTGTTGAAGACCATATGGTGCCCCCTAGATGTTTTGTTTTTGGTCGTTTTAACCTGGATATGGGATGTTGTCTCCTTGACATTTACCCCATTTCCTTTCTTTTTCATATGTCCTGTAATTGTTCCTTTAGAGTTATTTTTCATAAGTTTAAGACATTAATTTGCAGTAAAAAGGCTAGATCAATGTTTCTTTTACATATATTCAAGCAAAATTATAATCAAAATAACTTAAGGTTTCTATAATTTGGTGTTTTAAGGAGATAAATCATTTTAATTTTCAAGGAAATGAACTGCAAAGCATATAGTTTTTTTATACATGTACTATCAACATTGATTTAGATAGGAATGTTATAAATTCTACATTTTATAACTTAATCATGAAGTTAGTTTACTGTTATTATAGTCAAATATGATTTCAAATATTTACAAAACTCGTGAGACATACAAACTGATCTGATTAAACCCATATATTTGCTTAAGTAAAAGGGGGGGGTGATTATTTTATTTCAAGGTTTAAATCAAATATATTTTTACAGTGTCTTGGAGAAGTTTGCAGTAAGCTAAGATAAACATTATAAGGTGATTCAGTGCCCAAGGTTTTTATATTTGTATGCATGTTCAATAGAATGAGAAGTAGGCATCTTTCTGAACAGAAAGTATATCTATTCTGTCTAGCTGTTTGCATTAACAATCATATTTTTGATTTAGCTAGGTTCATGTAGAGCTCTGATCTCTGACTTGTGTGCCCTGTATAAAAAAAGTTGTGCATTGTTTAATAAACGCAGTCCAGCAAGTGCAAGTGATCTACAGAAGTTCGGCTGAGCCTGAGTTACTAAATGCAAATAATCTACACATTGTCATTTGAGTCCGAGTTAGTGGGATTATCATTAACGGTTACAAAAACTTCGGTTACAAGCACTTCGGGAAAAAAATACCATGGTACCTCTGTAAACAGAAACTTTGGGATTTCAAAAAGATCATACAGTACAATGTATTTGCTTTTTATTATGAAATAAACAAACAATATTTCAGTACCTTAATTATTAAAAACAAAGAGCAGTAATGAAGTTTTCATATTTTTAAAGTACATGACGTGTGTTTGTAAACTTTGTGTAATGAATTTTATTATCCCCAAGTTCTGGGATATTCAGTGTCGTTGGTTTTGTCTTTCCGTCCGTTTATCATGTTTTCTCTTAACATGCAGTTATTCTACGATTTTTGCCTTTATGGTTTTAGTTTTGCAGTAATAAAAAATGTATAAACTCTGTAGATGCGCAATAAGTTTCCGATTTTTGATATTGGTCTTGCTGCAAACAGGAAGACACAAGATCGTCTTTTCAAGCACCTGGCATGAGTCACGAAATCCTACTTTTTTATTCAGATTTCAGTGAATTCCTGTGTAGAATAAATTGTTGCATGTATACCGTAGATGTGCAATAAGCTTTCACAGTTTTGATTCTTGTTTCATTTTAATTAAGCTTCCGGAAAATGTTGAAGATTTTCATATTTTAGTATATACAATCAGAGCTCTGGCATATAATCTGTTAATCTTGCCAGTCATAACTCTGAATCCTAGAATTCAAAAATGTGATTCCAATTTTAACTGTTTCCATGAAACTCTTAAAGACCAATCACATTTTTCATTACCCCATTTGTTCCCAAAGAATCCTTTTGGTTGAAATCGAATGTTGAAGTTTTCTTCAATTAAATGTGCAAAAGTATGAGATGCAGAAAACAATATTTGCTTATCTTTCGAATAAATGAATTGTGGCTCGCCCTATAAGTATTTTTTAACACAAAAGGGGTTTGTTACTACATGTAATTGTTTTATTGTAGTTATAAAAAAAGAAAAAAAATGATACAATTAATTAGGAAGTCGGTTATAAGTATAAAACGTACTCTAACCTTTCATGTGGCGTGTTTAAAGTAAGATTCTGTATATTTCATTCAATTATCACAAGAAATAATTTTTTATTGAATATCCATGTATGTTTTTTTCATATTTTGCTACATTTCCTATTTACATACACACTAAAAAGTTTTAAACTGTTTAATATGACGTTACATTTTAATACTAAGGAAAAATAAGTAAAATCTTTGAAAAATGTTCTTTTTCCAAATGAAAATTTGAATTTTCTAGTTTTCAACGCTTTGTTTCTTTAAAAAAGTGGGATTTCTATCTCGGCAAGACCCCTTCTACCTTCAAACTTAAACACGGTTTCTTGCTGTCAATAGCTGAAAAGATATCAACTCCAAAATTTTAAAATCCATTTTCCCTAAAAATTGTAGTTTTGGGACATTCAACAGTTTAATTCTAATGCGACGAATATAGCTAACAGATTTTAAAGGTAGATATTTTCGGCATTCTGAGGACCGACTTTCTTTTTGGACGCCGGAAAAAAATGTTTTTCGGTTCTAAATTACGGTGCGTCGCATTATTTTTTCAAGATACTTGGTTTTGCGACAGTAGTCTACCTGTATTGGTTTAAATTCGTGTTTTAATAATACTATAAGAAAATGTGACAGAGAATTAAAGGGGAAGTTTCGGTAACAATGAATTGGTTTGACCCCAAAGCTAGCCCTTTCTAGTTCCGGAACAAATCCTGGCTATCCCTTGTTTCTATCCTTGTTTACGTATATCCGTTTTCTTACATATGTTCTTCTAGTGAAGTTCTCTTGTGGATTATGACCTGTGATTGAAATTTCCCGCCATTGCGGGTTTTACTGTTATCTTTTGTTTTATAAGTTGCGAATTTCAAGGCTATCGTAAAAGTTACGTTGGTTGGCGTGGTTATGAAATTTTATTCTGCTGTCTAATACAAAATGTAATGAATGACAATAGTTAATAAAGGATAATAACCATTTAAGACTATTTTTTTACAAGGTTGTGTCATTTAATTTTATTCTAAACATATGTTTCACATTTATTCTTTCATATGTTTTACATGCATTTTCTTTTTAACAAATCTCCCATATCTACCTTAGGCCAACCTATATTAATTCTACGTTTAATGTCACCCGTGCGCGTAGGTTTTTGAAAATTCTTGAAAATAAAAAAAAAGCAACAAAATTTTGTATTATCCTTAAATTTTCAGTCCGGTATAGAACTTATGAAAGACTTTCAAAAGAAAGAGGGATTAAAGGTTTATGTAGGTCAAGAATTTAAAATAAAAGTATGAAATCTTTACAAAAGCATATTTTTGCATTAGAATTTGGAAAAGATAATTATAGCAAATGCTTTGTTTGAAATTTTGTTTGTTTTATTTCTCCCTTCCTCCCTCGTTGCTTTCGAGTTCTTACGTTGACGTTAAACAAAGAATTAATTTAGGACGGCCTTATGGGACGATGAACCAATATGAAATTCCATTCATGGCTAGTGTAGCACCAACTGGACAGATCTAGACATCAAAAAGGTTGTAACACTAACTGTTCAGTCAATTTTTACATATACTCCGCAGAAACAAGTATGGAAATGTAGGCGTGATTTTTTTTCCTTTGTTGGATCAATTTCAGAAAATCCTCAAATGTTGTCGAAAATCGTGTAGGTGGGTCTCTGGTATGTGTTCTTCTTAGAAATAAAATTAATATATGCCACACTTGTATGTTTTCTGAATTATTAGTAGTGGAACATGACTGTAACTTTTGTGTGTGTTCATTTCAGCTATTTAACAGTGTTTGAAAAGGTGGTACGACTCAAAGAACACCGAGAACCGAAACAAATTTTTTGGTGCGACTGTATAAGAATTTGCCCTTCTCGAGTTCCTATACAACGCCACTGTAACAGGAACCTAAAAGATTGTCAATATTTGTCAACATTGCATTCAATTGGCATGTTTAGTGGCTGAATCTTATATTTATATGATTGAATGTAAATTCAATTAATATGGTTTTGTTCTGATATTGTATGTGACGGATGACTTGATAAAATAGTTTTGAGAAGATTTCATGCATTCACAAAATTAAAATGCTGAATGAAATTAAATTGCCATACTTCTTTTAAAATTGAGAAGAGGGGTTAATTCAAACCCAAGGAACATGTACATTGGGTGTGTAATTGGTTATCTCTCTATGTGGATTGCTCGGAGACATTCTAACAGTACATTATATTTTCCATTATTGTCTTCGGTATTAGATTCTTATGACCCGCCGTCGACCGAAAACAACCTATATTCCACGTAAAGGATATATCAGGGACAGCTCGGACAAGGAAGTATTGTTACAACGACACAATTTACACTATTCCACAGATATTTTTCAGCACGAGTCTCACCAGTAGAATACCAACTCTTATCACTAGCCACCATAATCCTTAACATTAAATAAAACTTAAATTAACAGTAACTTCCGTATTTAGTTCCCTAGATAACACAATAAACATTCACCAGGTGCATTTAAATGCATATTTTATTGGGGTCGGTAAGATAATCCAGACCTTCAAAAGTACATGTAATTTGTACATGTCAAGCTGTTTACCTGTAAACATTAGTAAAGCTACGACTTATAAGAAAATGGCTGACTTGCTGTCAAATATCAATTTACAGGCAGTTCTTGTTGGACTTATAATTGTCATAATTGTACAGAAAGTCAGACATACGTTGAAGTATCACCTACCACCTGGACCTTTTGCTCTACCATTTATTGGAAATTACGATGGTAAGTGGAACATAACTTGGATTTTGTAAGTCCACCATTTATTTGGTAGGACATTTGTGGGAGAGTAGTTAGTGTAGTAGTTAAGGTAGTAGGTTTTCCTGTACAATCACTGAAGCCTATTACCTTTGCATTGTGTTAGTTTGCGCTCCGCTTTGTAAATAATAAGCAATGAAGGGATATGGAGTAAATGCACATGAGACAAAGTTTCTACAAATACATGGTAAAAACAATGGAACAACGCTTTTATTGTTGTTCTTTATCTTGAAGTCACCATGAGGCCTTCAACAATGAGCTTTGCCCATACCTAATAGTAAGTTCAAGACGGCCCCTAGAACCGGTTTGAGTGGAATGCATTGCTAGATGTCGAGCAATGCTACATCCATGTTTATTCTGGCCATAGATGCGGGATAACCAACAAACATTAAGGAAACTGGCAAAGTGTTCTCACAAACCCCAGCTGGTGGACAATCACAATAAATAGACAAACACAGGGCACTCATCAAGTCGATTGTGAGAAAACTTGGCTGTATAAATTAGTGAGATGTGGGCAATATTAACAGGTGGTCAGACCACATTTTGAAATTACAAAAAATGCCAAAATTCGAAAGGGTGATAGTGCATCCATATGAGGAATTCTCTCAAGCACAAGTTCACTCCGCTTTGTAAACCATACTTGAAACCGTAAATGATGACGTACATATGTATGTCATTTACCTCCCAATGTCAATGGTTCTGTCCGTGTACTTCAGCTCCTTTAACCACTAAGTATGACCACTCTATAGTTGAAATACAGTTAGTATTTGCATTAAACTCCATGCATGCAAACAATCATCTACTAGTATTTGGAATTATGATGGCAAGTGAAATAAATATAGATATGAACTTACATGTTGTTTGCCCCTTTAACTTTTAAATTTACGGATTGTCTTGATGAAATCAGATAATAGTACAAGACATTAATACTGAAGCTTATAAGGGTCCAATTGTTCTTACTCTTTTAAAAACAATTAAAAATCTGTAAAAGGCATTCAGACTTTTATTTTGACTTGCAAGATATGGTTTACAGATGTAGTGTTTTCTTGCAAAACACGTTACTACATCTTTGCAATGAATTCCGCTCAAATCGGCGGAAGGGACTGTCTTGATCTTACTATGAGGTATGAGCAAAGTTGATTGTTAAGACCTCATGCTGACTTCAAGATAAAGGACAACAGTAAAAGCGTTTTTCCAATGATTGGTTTTTGCACGTATATATGGTAAGAGACGATGCCCGTACGGGAGATGTATACTTTATTTATTTCAGTTCACGTTGATATACTATCGTACTTTCAAAATTTGCGGCATTTAATTTTTTGTAATTTCCAAATTATTCTGACGATTCTGTTAATGGTGCCCATTTTTCTTGCATTTGGCTTGATGAGTGCCCTGTCGGTTGCGCTTGTTTCTATGTCTGCACTCGGGCAACGGATGACGGATGACAGCGGTTGTAAAACACTTTGCCGTTTAATTTTATGTTTGTTGACGATCAGGCATCCATTGGTAAAAACAAAATAAATGTAGCTTTGTTCGATATCTAGCAATGACGTCAGCTCAAACCGGTAGTTGGGGACCGTCTTGAACTTACTATGAGTTAAATGTATGAGCGAAGCTATTGATGAAGGTTGCGTTGTGACTTCAAGATGAAGAACAACAATAAAGGTGCTGTTTCGTTGCTTTATTTTACCATGTATTTTTAGACTTTGTCTTATGTGCATTTACTCTATATCCTTTCATTGATAATTTGATAAATGGGCCTATGAACATTACTAGAAAAACTGAGCAAAGCTCACTTATATATATACCCCTCTCCCCAACTGATTCTACAAAAACCAAAATCCCAAAAGATGAAATCAAATCAGATTGAAAAAAAAAATAGTTCACACTGGCAATGAGAATTGAACATTCTGTGAAAGTTTCATTGAATCCCACAGAGTGGTCTAGGAGGAGTTTTCGCCACCAAGTTTGTACCCCGAACGAACAAACGGACGGATAGACACCATGATTACTATATACCGCGGGGCATGATAAATAAAAGAAATCTCTGTACGGCATATTTCCCACAATCTATACCCTATGTTAGAGATAACATAATTTATCAGTTATTCTCAAGAAATTTATACAAAATCCTATGATGTTCTGAAAATTATTCTGCGACTGTCGATGAATACGGTATTGCATTTTACATGATTGTATCTTTGATAAACTTTATAATGAAATGATAGTTTTTTTTTAATTTTCAGTTGTTCGAGCAAAGTTTCTGCACGAAAAATTTCATGAATATGCAAAAAAATATGGTCCAGTATTTCAGATATTTATGGGTAAGTTCAACATATCATTCTTTCTTTTTTTTACTCTTTTAAAGAAGAAATTTTGAATAAAACCAATACAAAGTATTGCTGGCGAAAATTTAAATTGAGGCATCACCTGAACATTGAATTCGGCTGTTTTAACAGTTTAAGACATTTTAACTAGCCGGCAGTTTAGCGACGGACATCCTTGACTCGTCTTTCAAAATTATATATTGTCTTTTTCTCTCGTTTCAAGATTGTGGTCATGGAGCTAGTAGTCTGCCTGTATTGGGTTTTATTATACTATAGCCCTTTTCAAAAAGTGTTATCTTTTCCTAGATTGGAACTCGCCTGTCAAGTGGTGGTACAATACATTGACTTCCGGTTATCACCATACATATATCGCATGTGGAAATGCTATATTAATTAAAATAAAATTTATCATGTAAATATAATTCTAAAATAACAAAATTGGGAAATGTAGGACAATTATATCTGTAAATATAGATCATATTTAACAGATATTTATTTTTTTTTAAACTTGATTCAGTAGAAAAATTAAACTGATGTCATCAAAAATGTAATAATTATTGGTCAATTTTAAAAACCCAAAATTTAATGAAACACAACTCCATATACCCAATTCTACCACAGGTTGATAACCGGAACTGATTGATTGTATCTAAATGCCGAAACTGAAGTGC